>WBMZ01000739.1:0-203607 GCA_013400975.1 Atrichornis clamosus | reverse complement strand
CCCCACAACCCAGGACACCAAGATACTGAACTGAGGATGTTGCAAGGGGAAGTCCAGGCTATCTCTGAAAAAACAATATCTTGTCTCTCCTTAGTCTAAGCAATATCTGTATGGTGTCTTGCTTTGATACTACTCTATCCTGAATGGACACTGTACATTTCCTGTAGAGGAGATCCTGCAATCTTGTAGAATAGCACAATAGCAATAGATTCAAGTAGTAGATGAAGAAACCTTGTTGAAGAAACCTTACTGCAACAACTGGTAGTTGATGTAGAAAGCATAAAACTCATTTGTAAGATAGTTTCTATGCCTAATACTTCTATAAAACCCTCCAGTGTTATAGTGCATCTGTAATAAGTTGACTGCTCATTTCCAATGGATCAGTTTTGCTCTTTGGTGTTGAGTCATAACCAGAGTCATTTCTGAGACACTTCAGTTTTGGAAAGTTAATAGTTAAATAATTAATTTTTTAATGTACTTTAATGGTCACACTAATGTTTATTCTCAAGATAATATTTACGTAAAATTAATTCAGGTTGTTGAGAGATTCTCATAACAGATCTTTAACAAAAATCATGAAGAGAGACAAAGGCATGTAAAATACTCTGAGTATATGTGGAATATGAATAAAGAATTACTTAAAATATTTGTCTTGACCTCATGATGTTCTTAAATTGATTGCCAGGGTCTACTCTGACAATTTCATAGGATAAACAGGATTCTTTAGAGAGAGAGAAACAAATTATGTCACATTTATAAATACATATAAATTCATATTTATAATTAAATGTCCAGTATTTAAACCTGATTTGGACCTGTATGAAACCATAGTTGTAAACATATTATGCTGAGGTGGATGATAAATAAAAAGTTTGCATCCTAATAGAATATTATACAGATTTTAAACTATTGGTGATATACCTGTTTTAACTGTGAAAATGTGGATTTTCAGTCATTCACTCCCACTTCTCTAATGTTTCACACAGCTACTGCTGTCACTGGCATTGCATATTCTTATGTAATTTTTAATTTACACTATTAGGTTTCCAAAATCAGAAATTATTTTCAGTGCCAGTGTGATTTGAGAATAATTGTACATGAATGGATCAGAAAAAAATGAGGATATAAAAATTCAGGATCCATCTCATCACATGTAGATGTCTAGGAGTTAGTTGGCTAAACTAGTCACCTGAGGTTCTTTTTATTGTCGTGAAAGTATGAAAACAGTTCTTTCTTCTGCAGTGAGTGAGATTAATTAATCTCTCTTGGTGCCTATTCCCCTTTGTTTGCTTTAGAGGGGTATAGATTGAGTATTCAAACTTGGACTACTCATTGTTTAGGGATAAAATGAGCATGAGCTGCTTTGTCTTTCCTCTTTTCTTTCTACATTTCTGCCATTGTGTCCTTGCTGAAGGTAAAAGGTGCTGAATTATGCTGTTTAAGCAAAGCTTGTCTCACGATCTCTGCCACCTTTGAATACAGTTCAGTGGATTCATAGGTCCTAGGACAGAGTAAGTAAAGTTTTTTGTATAGTATGATTATTTCAAATATAGTGCTGCTAGATCTTAAAAACATTAAAGCATACAGAGATTTTTTAATGTATTTAGCACTTCCTTTTGCTGTTTTGCTTATATTGTTTCACAATTCAGGGAATGTAAAATTGAAAGATGAATCACAAGAAGACTATTTTGCATTTGAAATGCATCAGTCTGAGTGAATTTTGTTAAATATGGAATAGTAATCAAATAACGTACATGACTTGAAATATGCTGTTTTCTGCATATTAAAAGAATGCCTTGCAGTAAATTTACCGAAAAGCAGATTTTGTGAAATGTTGTGGGAACATTAACATCCTCATGCCAACAAAAACATATTCTACTAGCATTATGCCTAGTCATTAAGGATTTTTCTTTTAAAAATAACAGTAATAGCTATTAAATAACTTGAAATCTTTTTCTTCCCAAGAACATCAAGAAAATCGAATCAATCATTTTTTCTTTTCCCTACTGTCAGACAACAAATCAGTATTTATTGTAATTTCTTCTCATTTAGGACATGGAAGGCTGTTTTTGTTTGATTAAATAATGCTTGAGAGTGCATCAGAATAAACTAAGACACAGCACAACCTGTAACTTCTGTAGAATTAGGAAGGAGTCTTTGTTGTATGAGAGAGATATTTTGGATGTTAGTAAAAAAAATGCACCTTTGAATGTGTAATTGTAACTATATTATTTACCTAATAAAACCCCAAACCTTGAAACTAAACAGCCAAGACAAGAGAAAATATTGGTATATAAAATGCAATTTCAAAACTAACAGTTTCGTCAATAATTTTATATTCTCTTTCAGGTGCGACCTTCTGAGGCTCTTACTAGTCACCCTTATTCCTGTACCTGCATTAAAGAACTATGGGTTCTACTTATTCAGCTGCTGGACCACAGAAACAGAGGGTCTCATACAGAGGTAATGGAAGAATACTGTTACACATGCAATACAGTCACCAAATGTCCCTGTGTGGCCATGAATGCACTAGTTCACAGATCTGGTGGTAGAACTGAAGCTCATGTTTGCTTCAGGAAGACTACATGCTCACTGTGGTGCTCTAGGCCACCGTCTTGAACGTGCATGAAGCCCTGACTCTAGGTTTGCAGTGTACTGCTGGGTTATGACCTAGGGCATGGATGAGGAATGCTCTTTGGGCTAAAGAAAGCAAAGCAAAGGAATAGACTGTGAAAGTCGTACGGAAGATCAAAACAAAGAAAGGCATCCTTACTCATTTATTAATAAAATAATTTGCAATTTCTGTGATACGTCATGCAGTGATTCATCTCCAGGCGTTAGAAACATGAGTCTGATACCCATCTATACAAGAACAACTTGGGTTTTGTTTTTGAATCTTGTAGTTGCTGACTTCTCTTGATGCTCCCTTATACTTCTGTTGGAAGAGCAAATTAGCAGATCTCTACCTGTTCTCCTTCTTTATACCAATGCAACCTTATAGACCTCTTCAGTTTGGTTTGGTATTTTTTCTGATAGCGTCTACCTTTTGCCTTTTCTAAGCTGAAGAGTCTTACTGTATTCAGTAATTCTTTTTCTCAGATGCCATTCTTTCCCTTTGGTCGTCTTTGTTACCCTTCTCTGAACCTTTTTTCATACTACTACATCCAATTTTGAATAACTATGTACCAGGATTGCATGCAGTATTCTAAGTATGAGTTAGGAGACCATATGATTTTATACATTGCATAACGACATTTTCTATTTTGTTCTTTCTCTTTGCTAATACTTTCTAGTGTTTTAATTTTTCTTTCTTTGATTGCTGGTTAGAATTGGTGTTTCTCTGAATCAATATTAAGAAGTGTCAAAAACCTTTGAAACTTTTCTGAAATAGTCTTTATAAGAACCAAAGTGGCCATCTGTGCAATGAGTACAGTTCACTTAGTAGAGAATGAAGTACCTCACAGTAGAGTGTTTGTGCTGTTGGCTGTCTGCTTGTTAATGACAACAGATGTAAAGGTGGACAGCACAAGTGAAACTATTAACATTTGCACTGACACTAGCACTTAGCAGCATAAGTTAGGATCAGGACCCAGCTAAGGTGGGTGAAATACACATGCAAAGTCCTAGAGAGCTTTTGTAAAACTAGGAAAGATAGGCACAGGCTGTAAGAAGAAGTAATATTGTGATATAGACAAGGATCTGAGTCAAGAGAAATAATCAATTTGTCAGTGTTGGACAGGCTGGGACAAAAGAGGGAATTGACACCTCAGTTTGCTGTCTTTTAGACTGATTCTCTACCATCTACTTTATTCCTCTGGTTGCATTAGTCTGGCACTAGAAGTTTTTTAAAAATATGTTATAAAAAGTCTTCAATAAAGGACTCTAATCTCTCGTGAGTTTTGGGGCACCATTCTGTCTGCACATCATCAATCCATCATCTTATAGTTTTGCCTGTGAAGTATTGAACCGTGTTCCTCCTCGTGACCCAAACTTGTCCTTTCACGTTGCTTTCTACTGACATTTGAGAGGACTTTCTAAAGTAGCTCTGGGTTTTCCATGGTAATACAGACCGCTGCTTTTTGTCGTTTTCCTTAAATGGCTGTCATCTTGCTTGTTCTCTGTAAAAGCAAATTAATCAATAGGAGAGTGTTATAGAGAAAATTGTTAGCATAGGTTTTGTTATTGAACATAGTTCAAATTAATTTTGCATTTTCTACAGTGTTTCTGGAGCTTGGTGAATAAAGCCCTGAAGAATATCTTTGAACGGCCAAGTAGTTCTGAAAGTATTTCTGGTTTTGAAACAGCTCAATGTAAAGACCCATTGAGTTTTAGCTGGTGGATTATTAGTCATCTGGCATCACTCTACCAGTTTGACCGTAATGGAAATCTAGATGAAAAGGTGGGTATGCTTTTTTTCTAAATACCTGAGTTATTATAATTGATTTTGGTTTCTTTGGTTATTTTCATTAGTAGAAAACAATTCATTTCATAATACAGGGATTTTCTTATTCCTTGAAAGAAATCCTTTAAGGTTGGTGGTGTTAAGATGTGCTTTGCACAAGTCAGTAAACGTTCTAGGTGCCCCTCACGTATTCGTGTTACATATGAGATATTCAGTAGATTCCTGTATGAAGGAATCTTGGTATATCCCAACTAGTTAGTAGCATATATACTTAATGATATAGCATATGTTTTAAGACTGTTTGCCTGCAGCATAAATGCTTCACTGGGTTTAATGTTTTAGGAACTGAACACATTAGTTTGTACTGTATGAAGTATAAACCTCAAACATTGACTGTGTAACTATTAATGCCACTTTAAATAAAAAAAGGGGTAGCTCTTCTCTGGATAAACTTCAATCTGTCTAATTGCACTCGCTTTGCATGACAGCAATGGCATGATAAGATGCATATATATTTGTGTATACAGCTTAATTTTTATGTTGGTATGCTAACAATAGACACTGCCTGATAACTTGAATGCAAGTTGCAGTTTAGAAAACTTGCACTTCCTGTGCAATTCTTCCATTTTGATGTATGAATACTGCCAATTTTTTTAATTGTCTATAGAGGAAACTTATTAGAAGCCAATGAGGTAGTTGAAGACCCAGAAAATGGGGAGGGTTGGGGGTATTTTGGTGTTGCATGTTTTGGTTTTTTCTCCCCAGCAGTGTTTTTTTGCACTAGGGGCAATCTGGGCATGCTGTCTTCTGTCATTTGTCCTTCTGTTCTTTTATCCTCTGCCTTACTGTAGTTGTTCTTTCTTTCTGTTGGTTTTGGTTTGCGGGGAGAGGGAGGTGGGTGTTTGATAGGTTAGTGTGGTGGGTTTTTTAACCTTTCAGCTGCATTGCTCATATCCCTAATTTGCCAAGCATAAGCTCTCTATGGCATCTTCCACAAACTGGACATAATTGCCTTTTCTTTTGAACTCTTTTATTAGTAGTAATTTAACAGTGTGTATTAAAACTGGAAAGGTCATACCCTCTTTCTGTTAAAACCTGTACCACGATTTCCATTCCTGACTGAGGATGAAAGGTTAAAACCTGGAAACACATTTGTAAACTGCAGATCTGTAAAAAGGGAAGAATGATCACATCGGTTGAGCAATTTATTTTGATAACTTAAAATCCCTGTCTTTGTGTTTAGATCTTTAAAAGCATTAGTATGTAAATAGAGAATCAAAGAAAAATGTTGAACTTCTGGGAATGCTTACAATCCTAAGTAAAATTAGACTTTCCAATAAAAGTAAGAATTACTTGGGTTTTCTAATCTGCAAATTCGTAGAAAAAAATTAAAACGTAGGGAAGGTGTGGTAATTCAGTGCTTGAATACTTGGTTGAAAAACTCATGACCCTGTCTGATCACTAGAGAACCTGACCCATGTGGAGTCGTTATGCTTTTGCTGTTTGCCAGTTGACAGATCCTTTAGGATCCCACGGCAGGCTGCTCATTATCATGTGGCAAAATGAAGCAATTTCTTACGCATTTTACAGTGTAAAGTTGCAGACCAAATCTGACTGTTACGCCAAAGGTTGTCTCAAGCTTTCCTTGCTTTTGCCCCGCTGCTACGTGGAGGGGAAAGAGACCCAGTCCAGAGCGTATTTCAGAGGGATCTTGGAAGATAGAACTACTACACTCCCTGCTTCTTAGAGGAACTTAGAATGAGAAAAAAGGTTTTTCCCAAGTTGAATACAGAAACTGTATTCCCATTTATACTGGGTTTCTTATATTTTATGCCCTAATCCAAATACAGTGATACTGATTACTTTGATCATTGTTTTTTTTTCCTGTATCTCACACTGATAGATATATCTATTTAGCCTCATGAGAGATTGCTTTTCTGCCCCAGGCACTATATTATTTACATAAGCCAAAAAAGATGTAGAATGGAATAAAGAATTCCTGTTGTTCTTATTTTAAAGTAGGAATTGGAGACACAATGACAAAAAGTGACTTGCCCAAGATTAAATAATACTTTTTTCTTTAGAGCCCACCTGGGAGAGGAGAGTTTCCAAGTCTTGATTTGTAAATCATGAGACCATCCTGTGCATGCTCCTCTTGATGTTTCCGGTAGTGTTTATGTTCAAGCTGTGCTTTGCATTTCAGAGTGTTAGTGTGAATTTGTCCAGGGATCCCTGTTGTACAAAAAAGTCTTATCAGTAATATCAGGGCCTTTTCACCCACCACAGTAATGTAATCTGTCATAGACAAGTGATGGTAGCCATTCCTTTAGGTCCTGTCCCCCTCCCTGAATTACCTCAGATATTCTTTGAACATGATAAGGTAAAACAGTCTGTGATATAAATTTGTGAAGTCAGTGGAATTATATCTGGACTCAGTGTAGTCCTCTTTTATTGGTTAAACATCTGATGTGACGGCTTTGTGACACATGCTTTCTTTTAATTAACTGTGATCAGAGGTGGGAGGGTGATGTGCCATAATGATGGTTATTCATGTGCTCTGTAGCAAAAATTGCCTTTAAGCCTATGTCACCTGTGGAAGATTTTCAGTTTTTTTATGTGGTCTGCATGGCCTTAAGGTTGTTATGAAAGCTTTTAAAATTCTAAATAGGTTTCAGACTCGCTTCTTTTTATTTTTTCCCCTTTAGCTCATATAACGCAATTTCAAATATGCAATGATTCATATATATTGAATATATATTTCACATGCATGAAACCACTTTTTTAAACTAGAAAATTTTGGCCAGGTTTCTTAGATACTCTGTTCTGAGGGATTTACAGTACGTCTCTTTCCATATCCCCCTGTTCAGGTCCCACTTCACTCTTCTGAAAAGCAGGATTTGTATATTTAAAACTCAAATGGGACCTGATGAGAAAATTTGCTGCTTCTGAACATTGCAGGGGTCAGTTTTAATATCCTGTGGGCTACGGTAATATAGGCAGAGTTACTTGGGGCTAAGAATTCCTGCCTTTGAATAGAATAATCTGAAATGACTACATGGCAAGATATGCAAACATGGACTTCCAGCTAAGAAGCCTAATAGGGCTTTTCCAGGTACTCAGCTGTTAGTCCTTGCAAAAGTTTCTTCCTCCGAACTTACCTCAAGTTTTTGGTTTTAGCAGCACTTTTATGCACTGTAAGTTCTCCAGGTTCTGTTGGTTTTTAGGACTCCCTGGGAGTGAAGGGAGGATGTTTGAAGCCATGAGGTTTGGAGTCAAAGATGTAGGTTCTATGTGTTCTTTAACAAGGATAGATTGTAAACAGTTGCTGTGCCATATTGCCAGTGCAGTAGGGAATACTGTTTGAATGTAAATCTATTGGGATTTGAATGAAACAAGTCTGTTAAAATATAGATACAGTTGTGACTAAAAAGAGTGCAGCAGGTGATTGGTGATGTTCTTTCCTGAGTTCGGGCTGACCTGGGTGCACTCTTGTAATCAATCCCAGCTGGTGTCAGGAGTTTGCCCTAGATTACTCCAGGACCTTGTAAGGTGATCTGCATACTGCAGATGAGCTGGAACTTTGGAAGTAAACACCTGTTCTATAAAACATGTGTCCTTGTACTATGGTACTGCCAAAAACATGTTCTAAGCAGGCTGCTTAGAACATTCCGTGCTCTCACAGACATTTAGCATAGCTCTTAATATCTACTCATTGCTGCTAAATCTGACCTTTTAGCAATTGCTTAGCTTTACTTGGAATCTGCAGTAGGACCATGCCAGTGCATGGGTATTCACATAACATCAGGCTCTAAAATACAGAAGTCAAAAACTTGATGCAAACACTAGCCAGATCTGTCTGGGAATGCTGGTTGTGCACTTCCTGGGTTTGCTTTGGGAAGTGCTGCCTTTACTCCTTGGCTATCTGTTGATGCAGTGGCCTTCTCTACAAAGCCTTTGGCATCAGTAACAGCTTCATCCTGTTCACTACCCTAGGCATGATATGCCCTCTGCTGTTTTGGCACAATTATTTGTGTCCCTATCCTATGACCTAAGTCAGGCCCTTCTCTCTTTTTCATTCTTTCTTTCTCTCCTGAAATTCTGTGTTGATTCACTGCTCTGGCTCACACTGCGTCCCACAGACAGAAGTACCAGAACTACTGAGCAGTGGCATGCTACAACTGTGAGGGCAGAAAGAGTAGCTGTTAGGATGAGATAGAAGCAGTGGGAACTGCTTAAGTGATGTGGCTCAAGTTCCTGAATCGTGAAATCACAGCTTTAGTGTAGCTTTCTGTAGATCTGTCCTTTCATTTATATTTGATCCATAAACAGTCTATGGACTGTGACTTACCACCATTGGCTGTCTTTCAGAATTTTCTTTTTCTTGTGGTGCAAAAATGTAAAGCCATCAAGTAGTCAAATAGTGTTATGTGAGTATTAGCACATCTCTTTTAAGAGTTCATCTTTAAAATTATCTTGGTGCTTTCTGGAGTTCTGTGTGAAACTGTCACCAAGTCACGGCATTAACTAGTGTAGTCAGTAGCAAAGGAGGATGGAGCACAATAGTGTTGCTAGAAAGTAGTTATAATTCAATTACCAAAGCATAAAATGCTCTTTATTGTAAGTTCTATACTGACATTTCAAGGACAGCTATCTGGAGAATAATGTACAAGGCTTAACAGTTGTGGTAGTGGAGGGAATAAGTAAGGCAGGACGATGATGAAAGTACTGTGTTCACACATCTACTTATCTCCACAAGCTATATACATAGCTGAATGCAAGAGATAACTGTTGGATCTCATAGAATAGTAAGCATGTTGGCCTGGTTGCCTTTTTTTTTTTTTTTTCCTCTTTTCCTCTGAGAAAATGGCCTCAGTTGCAGAGCCTTCTACCCTTTTCTTTCCCACTTTCCAGAAGTAGATGGGAGGGGGGTTTCTCTTTTTAACATACTTTGCCATGCAACTCTTTTTTGCTTCACTAGTGTGGTCTGGTTGATTCAAAGGGATAATTGTCTGTCTTCCCAAGCTGAAGATTATGTATTATGGACCATATTTGAACTACTCTGCCCAACTCCTTACTGAATTGGCCAAATCAATCATGAATGGTTGTCCTGGAAAAAATGAATTAGAAGTGTGTTTTGACATTGGAAAGAAAAAACCAAAAAAATGTGAGATTGAAGCTTTTCTTCCTCCTTACCCCCTTATAGCTTCCTTTTTACAGAACATTAAAGAAAGAAATTGTAAAACACTACTTGGACTAATAACAAATGCCTGAATGTTTTGCTTCTCCATTAAAGGTGAAGGTTGGGATTGCAAATGAGTCACTTAAAGCAGTTCAAGTTGCATATTTCTTATTTTTTACTTTTTATTAGCTTTTTGAGGGCTAATTTATGGGACAGATATCAGGTGCATTCATATAACAAAAAAGCTGTTTTCAGTGATGACTACACTGTGCTGTCATGAAATTACAGAGTTCTGGAAATATCTTGCCTGCTTCTTTTCATGTTATTACATAGTGCTTCCTGTAAGGGATACAAATCCTATTTTATGTTGAAAATTATTTTTCAGAAACAGAAGGAATCCAATTGGAAATTTGTGGAAGAACTCCTTAAAAAATCCACTGATGCTCAAGTAAGTGTGTAAAAGAAGTAATAATGAACAAGGAAAGTGTCAGGGATGCTTTCAGGAAAAGACAGTGCATGAAACAAAGTCCAACTAACAAGCGTATTTTTGGAATTGTAGTGTTTTTATCACTGGTAAATGAACAACCTTGACGTAGCTGAACTATGACAGCATACAGTTCCCTCCTTGTTAGCAGTTACACTTGCTTTAAAGTGCTTGTGCTTGATGCTAAATTGTCAGATAAAGGAAGAAGATAATTATCCTGGAAGGGTAGGTATATGGCGACTCAGACAAGATGTATTCAGAATAAGAACTGGATGCTTAGAAAATGTAAACCAGATACTGAATGTAAGGATATCAAGTTGAGGAGACATGATGAAGGAGATAGTCAGTTGCATTGAAAATTCAGCTATATCCTCATCACAGCGGGAAGGTGACTTGCCTTGCTGAGCAATTTGTCTTACAGGCTTGAATCAAACTCTTACTGATAAGGTTCTAGTTTCTGAGCACTCATTTCATACCTTATCATTTTTCTTTCTGCAGAACTGTTAATGCAATGCTTCATGGCCCAGAGGTCAGAATTGACCTCCTTTTAATATGCTTTTAAATATGCTGTTCATCAAGTTTTTAAAATAAGTTACATTGTAGCTCTGTAAATTTGTTCTGAGTTTGCATGGTACAAATTCTAAATATCAGCAACGCCAACAAAAATAACTTCTTCATTTGTGTATGTTTCAGACAAAAATAAACATTTTTTTTATTTGGTATCATATGAAATTAAGAAAAATCCTGCAAAAATCTTCTGAAAGCAGAAGGGGAATCAGTTCTTTTGGGTTTTTTAATTATTACTGTCTTGCTCATGCAGTAGCAACAACTGTACTTGAAGCTGGAATACGGAACAATACTTGTTGCAACTACAGTTTCTACAAGAAAATATTTGTGGTTGTTAGGAGAGTTGAAATGATTGCATGATTTTTCAGCTTTTTAATACTCTATACATAAACTCTAATACTTGGTTATGTAGTCTTTCAGGACTAAGTTAAAAGATTAACTCTTTTTGAATGATTTTACAGTATATGACTGAAAATACAAACTGTGCAATACATTAAAACCACACTGATGACATTACTTATTGGATGCTTACCATTCTGTGAGAGAAAATGGAGAGATTTAGATAAGATGCATAAAAACTGTGAGTAGCTTATTAGCCACCTTCCCATATTGCTGTATGTCAGCAACCTGAGACACAGCAAGAAGACATTTGTAGTTAATGGGTTTTTTCTTCAAAATAATCCCCTTTTCTTGTGAATGTTTATTATTTTGAATAAAGATCAGTTTTAAATTGAACATACATAAAATGCAGTTTTTGATGTTCTGTTAAACAAGTATTGAACTGTAGACAGTTTAGAAAGGCAGCTAGGTGGCCAAATTCAGAAGTCTTGCACATTGAGTCAGTCATGACACAACAATATGACGCAAACATGTGTTTTAATTTCCAAAGGCAACCATTGCTGGAATTAAAACAAACCCTCATTTGCCAAGACATGGTTGTAATTATTACCAACCATCTAAGGATCCATCTAGTTTATTTCCTTTTTTTTATTTGTTCATTATTTTTTCTTGCATTATGGAGTTAGCTGCCTGTGGGAAGTGCTCCTTGGGGAACATTAATTCCTATATGTGCATGCATGAGGGAATGTAGTACTTATGAAAAAATGCATCCTGCTCCCTCTCCCTGCCCAGCAGCCTTCTTGACAGTGTCTGGGAAGGAGATACTCTTTTTCTTTATTCTGGTAAAAGAGTATGTCCATCTCCTCAGTTGATCTGTCAGTTTCAAGTGGCCACTCGTACCTTTTGTCTTATCTTTTTGCATCTCTTGATTATTTTTGAATCCTGTCATTCTCAAATGATGAGAAGCACAATGAGATACCAAGAAATCAGTAATGAAATGGAACATGGAAAAGTAGGAAAAAGCAAAAGTGGTAATAGTACTCTTTGAATGAACGGCAGGGCAGAATTGATGGTACTGCCCATTAACACTTGGGTTCAGTTTGTTAGTAAATCCTATCTGAGCCATCCTTTTCAGAATATAGCCTCTGTTATCTACTAAAGACGCACAGCAATAGCTTGCAAAATAAATTAGAAGAAATAATAGTGCTGAATAACCCATTTGCTAGAGAGCACAGGAATTGGTAGTTAAAAACTTCATTTTTAGGTATATGGGAACTTAAAAACTAATAATATTTAGTACTATCTTCATCAACCTCATAATCCCCTTGTGCTTGTTACTAACTTCAAAAGCTTGTAGACTATACATGCTCAGAAGAATGGCAGTTTACATTTAATGGGGGAAAATGAAGAAGAAATCAAGTATGTGTGTTTTGTGTGTTCAAAAGCACCTGAAAAAGCCGCAGAACATACATTTGTAATGTAAATTGATAATCCCTCTCCTACCAGTAACTTAATTTCTCCTCACGTGAGTTTCAAATTCTGTCTTGTGAAAAGATTATGTAATAGGCTCTGTTGCAACCATTGAGGGTAAGGGAACATCATGAAAGTAGAGGAAAAATGGTCATGTTTGACAAATCAGCAGAAGCTGGAGTTAGCTGTCCTAAGGTTGTTAAAGCTAAGTATTGGGATACAAAAATGACTAACCAGTGTTAAACCTGCAGCGTTTTGGTAGTTTCTGTAATATTGTTGCATTTAGTTGTTCACATGCAGGCAACAGAGAGCCTGAGCCACATTCATCCAGGATACGCTGAATTTAGGGAGTGATAGAGACCTCCTGAAGAAGGTGTCGCATGTCCAGGTGAAGGTGGTAGAGGGGTGCTGCAATGCCCTGTCTCCAGATAGGAACTCCTTTAAGGTTACAGTCAGCCTGCTCTGAGCAAGGAAAGGATGTGAGGGTGCTGTGCAGCTTAGGGAATCAATAGGGTTGGGAAGCAAAAATACTCCATTTGTGAGAATATATGAGCAATCATGGATGCCTGGGAAGGTGTAGTGTGGTGCTTCCTCCAATATTTACTTTCAACTTCAAACAGTTGACTAACAGCTGAGTTCTTCAGCCACAAAGCTCTCTCTTTAAATTCTTGATGGATAACAGTTGAAGAAAATTGCTCATGTGAAAAATCTCCCAGCTCTATAAGACAAAAGGGCATTTTCTGGAAACTAGTTACATGAGGTATTTCCTACTTCTGTTGTAATTTGGAATTCTCTTCCTGGGCTAGTGGAAAAAATAAAGCTGGTTTACAATTCTATTTGTACTACGAAATGAAAATTGTTGTAGTAGTAATATTGTCATTACAGTATTTGTCTATTAGGCAACATCAAACTGACAAATATATGGGTTGTCAGAGGAGTTTGTGTTTATGAAGTTTTATTGTGAGAATCAAAAGCTTTTTAGTTTGTAAGAACTAATAGCAGTGTGTCTTATTAGCCTTCTCATTTTAGAAATGAAATGCTTTGTATTGTTTCATTTTTGCCTGAATTTTTGTTATACTTTCACTGTATTTTTTTGTTTAATTCTACCTTAAAAGAGATCGAGAAGTATTTCTTGGATTTCTAGGAAAACCAATTTTGTTACTACAGTAGGAGGTCATAAGAGAAAAATGTTGTGTTTAGATAGTACTATCATTTTGATAGTATCTGGTGTTCTTCCCTTCTGCGATAAATTAAAAGCAGACTACCTCAAGAGTTCTGATAGTATTTCCAGCAGTGCAAGAGACCATTTTAAGCAAAAGAGCAATGAGAGAATCCATTAATCCTAGGGATATTTGAAGTCTGGATAACTCTTTCATATTACATTTGAGATAAAGCCTTCAGTACTATCTTGGCTTTGGAAACTGTTCTGAAACTATTGTTGGACAGATAAGTAATGGTTCAAATTGAAGCTGCTCAGCTGCTGTGTTTATTATTGAATTAATTTAACTGAAGCAGTCATTGTGTGTTGAATTAGATCCTAGACATAACCCTAGACACAAAATACAACTTTAAGACTGAGCATTCCCTTTCTGAAGGGTGCATGTNTTTTTTTTTTTTTTTTTTTTTTTTTTTTTTTTTTTACATCCTTGTAACTGGAGAGATCCGTCATGAGAAATAGGTATGCTCAGCTGCAGGGCTTTTTAGATCAAGACTCCTGTTTTTATTCATTAAAAGAATAGCAGCTATTCTGTCCTTTGTTTTTGATTCAAGATTATTTTTTTGGGGAGGTCTACTGATTTGATAGTTACATCATATATAAAAAATAGTTGAGTATCACCTGCCATTGGTAGGAATTTTTTTTGTGTTTGAATTATTATTTTGAATATTTTTAATGAGTCTTTACTGGAGAGTTCCTTTTCTATTTCAGTGAGTTTTGTACGTTATAATGTCTTGAATGTATAATTTTCTATCACAATTGAAAATGCTTTTTCAATTTTCAAGTTGTTTTAGAAATGTACCATTTTAGAAGCCATATGCCCTACATTAATTCTTCATGAGAAGAGAAGGCAGGCATGGTTAGAAGTTCTTGTAAATGATTGTATAATTGTTTGCAGTGTTCTGATAAAGAGTAGCAAATAAAGTTTTCCACATGAATGTATAGCCAAGTAGAGACAAGTTAATGAGTGAGACTCATTTGTGTGGCAATGAAAACAGGGGAAAAAAAAAAAACCCCAGCTCTAAAACACAGTAGGCCATAAGCAGTAGCACTGTGGGTAAGAGCAGAAGTCATAGAATCATGGAATGGTTTGGTTTGCAAGGGATCTTAAAGATCATCTAGTTCCAACTCCCTTGCCATGGACAGGGACATCTTCCACTAGACCAGGTTGCTCAGAGCCCCATCCAGCCTGGCCTTGAACACTTCCCTGGATGGGGCACCCACAGCTTTTCTAGGCAACCTATTCCAGTGTCTTACCACCCTCACCGTACAGACTTTCTTCCTAATATCTTATCTAACCCTAATCTCTTTCAGTTTAAAGCCATTCCCCCTTGTCCTAATGCTACATGCCCTTGTAAAAAGTCTTTCTCTTCTAGTAGCATGTACTTAATTAAAGACTTTTTCAAACAGCAACAAAAATAACCAAGCAACTGCCTAAAAAACAGAACCAAAAGACGCCCCCAAAAGCCTATGCAAGCTAATGTTATCCTTTTCCATCACCTGGAATTAGTGATTTATTTAATTAGTTCATTAATTGAAGCATTTTCTGAGCTGGGTGAGCTTGGGACATAATTCAGGATTTAGCACTGTAATTGGAATTAAAGGAGGTAATTTCACTATATTTGAGACATAGTTTTCTTCATTCCCTTTCCTGGGGCTATAATTTTGAGTCATAAAATTCATCCTGTATCTTTTTTGTAGTTCTTACCCCTTTTATTCTCATTTAGCTTATTTTATTCTGTTAGACATTCTAGACCTGTACAGTATTTAGATGTTATTTGAAAGCTAGAAGTAGGTTGGAGTTTCTCTTGTCACAGAACAAGTTGCTACTACCCCAGAGATGTGTTAGACTTACACATGTAAAAGTCTACTCTTAAGACAACTGCACATAAGTTGATCCATTAAACCACTTTTACACTCAGTGGAGACAATAAAGCCCTTACAGGATTTATCATCCTAAAGTAGATGTCTAAAATAGGCTGAATTAAACACATCATTTCAATCAGAGCATGGAGCTCCTAATATCCTACCTCCGATGCAGGTCCAGTTTTGTTGTCATCAAAAGCTGAATGAGAAGAATTCCACTTCCATTATCCCACAATTACAACCTGAATGTTTCTGTGTTCAAATTGTTTGGCATTTCCTATTTTCTTTCCTATGAACCTTTTCAGAGGTCTTTTTCAACCTAACTGAATCTGTGATTCTATGATTGTGTGATGAACTATTGCTTTGGCACGTTTGCAGGATACAATTGTCAGCTTTTATCTTCTAGTTTGTTGCTTGTATTAGCAGATGCATTTACTGAATAGTATATAATTAAAAATAATTTCTGTATTAGTCTGGTAGTGTTGGGTTTTTGTGTAAATAAGGTGATACTCCCGTCCTACAATTAATTTCATACTTCCTTTTCAAGACTGGTGTGTTAGAGGAACACTTACGAATGCGTCTTCAGTGCTGTTTGACTTTGTGTAGTTTCTGGGATTTGAATCTATCTGTTGTCACCATACTCTGGGATTATTACAGCAAGAATCTGGTAAGTAGATGAATATATAAAAATGTAGAATTGCATGTAGACAGTTCTTGATTTTTGCTGATTAATTCTGATTTTCCTGTAGCCAAGCTTGATTGCTATATATCTGTAAAACTACCTAGGTCAGTGGCAGTACTGTTAAATTTGCTATATTTATTTAATGAAATAGTGTAAATTTGTTGTGGTCCTTTATGAGATAATAGAATGTGATAACATCTTTTTACTCTTATTTTTTATCAGGACTCATTTTTAGAGCTTGTAAAATTACTTTACACATAGTTGCAATGTATTTTAGATTTAAGTTGTGGTAGGAACATATCCTTTAGTGTGAAGGAGTGCATCTTAGTGCCTTTGGAATATTAGCATTTATTGTTATTTATAATATTTTCTGTTTTCATCTATTCTTTTAGAACAGTTGCTTTACTGTTCCTTGGCTTGGTCTGAAGGATCTGGCAAATGTTAGTAAGACTTCTTTGCAAATGCTTGAGTTGGTGAAACGCTGCTGCTGCAAACAACAGATCCCTGCTCTCTACAAGTCCAGCAACAGTTACTTCATTTTCCTCAGCATTTTGGCACAGATGATGAAGGAAGAAAACAATGGTGTGCATCCTTGGAAACAAATTAAAGGACGGTATGGATGCTATTTAGTTTGTCTCATGTTGTAAGAAGTGTAGTGAGTCTGGGGCCTTCCAGCCACATGCAAGGCCGAGGGCACTGTGCTCATGAGAAAGTAAAGGGGATGAGGGATCCAGGGTGGTTCATAATTTGAAGAAAGCACTTGTTCCCTGAAGTTTCTGTTGCCAGCTGAGGCTGTAACTGGGTCCAAGAATCACCTTGGCATCCATAACGTGTAATAATGTACTTTGTCCCACTAGCCAGGAATTTGGTACATTGGCAACCTGTGCAGTGGTACAACCCAGTTGCCAGACAGATAATGTAATTGCATGCAGCTCAAACACAATTTCTGTACTTTAAGCCATGTGTTGTCCAAAAACATACAGACTGACACTTGCTAGACCTGCATTTTCATTTAAGTATTTAATTTCTTTTTAATGGTTACCAAAACTTTTCATACTATCTTTTGTGAATATTTTAATTTTTCACTTAATTTTGAAACATACTATTTAAGAAGTATAGTCAGTCATGATATAAAACCCCATAAAATATATATACTCTAAATGAAGTTCTTGATGTTTTATGTGCTTACTGAATCCATGAGACTTTTATTATAGGAATGAGGTAGCACTTGTAATGATTAGTACAAACTTTTAACATTTTCTTCATTAGATGTAAATGACAGAATTAGTTTTGGTTTAGGGTTTTGAGTTTTTAAAGAAGATTTTATTGAGTATTAATAAAATCAATTAAGATTTTATTAAATATTAATAAGATCTTCATGTATGCAAGTAATAAACATTAAAAAATGCCCATGTATATACACAATTTACAAAGTTATGAGGTGTTTTTCTTCCAAGAAAGAAGGGTTATCTTGGCTATCAGAAAAGAACAGTATACCTATTGCCTATGTACACCTGACAAGTTGTTATAGGCACTGAAGTTTGGGTTTATAAATCACTACAGCTACATAGAAACAAATATGTTGTTGGATTCTGTATCAGTGTCTTGCTTTATTTTGTAATTTTAATTAGCCCACTCTGTTCTTACTGAAACCAAATTTTACTTTCATTTTTTGTAAATGCTATCATAGCTTCTTACTTTCCCTAATTTAAGAGGGGGAATAATAATGCACAACACAGAGTGCATCAGTCTGCTCAACCAGTATTCATCATTTCTACCTTGAAAAAATCAATTACACAAATAGCAAAATTTAGCAGCCTACAGCTATGATTTTGGGATGAACTCTGTTTTCAGCAGCTAACCAAGCACTAATTGATGCATGAAAAACATAAATGCCTGTCAGTAGTAATTTACTACTAAACAACATTAATTGGATTTGCCGTAATTTTTGGTGGCTAGATTTGATAACCTCAGCACCATTTCCAACTATTTTCCAGGTGACAGAATAGGAAAACAGCATTTATGGATGTTTAACTACTGTATGTGGAACTTACTTTAAATTAAAGGTGAAGGATATACCCAGAGTTTTAAACACACAAATTAAAAAGTTAAGCAAGCCATTTTCGTCCTGTTCCTGAGTTGTAGGAATTGTGACTTTTATTTAAAAGTCCAGATCTAAGCAGAGGTCACAGAAAAGATGTCTTTGTACAAGCTTTCTGCTTTTTGTCAACCACTTTAAAGTTGCAAGTGCTTGTCACTATCAGCTGTGTATGACTTAAGCACTATCCTCTAAGCAACATCAGAGAAAGTTTTTTAACATCTTCCTGCTAGAGAGAGGTTTCTCTTCCAAACACCTCTGTGTCCCTGTTTCTTTCAAATTTGTAGTCCACAGTCCATACCGTAGGTGTGCAATACAGGTTGATACAGACTTTGGCAAAGGAATTTTTCATCAGAAATTTTCCTCTCCCTTCTACTGCAGTGGTGGTTTCGTAGGTGAGACCTTAATCACATCAGCTGTGGCAGTATAACGTTACAGAAGTCAGTACCTGATTTCCTCCTGGAAATGAGGAAGTTTCCAGGGAAGAAGCTGGTGTGCAGGAATGGTTTGCTGTTGCAATGAGATGCCACTTGGCAGCTTCCTTTCCTAGCAGCCCTCATGGGCTAAATGTAATTGATTTGAAGGCACAGTATGGAGGATGCTCATCACAGACAAAGTGAGAGTCTACTCATAACATTGTGCTTGACTTGGTACTAGAGGTTGGATAAAGAAGCACCTGTGATTGGAAACACTTAACGTGTACCTTAAATGAGGAACAGAAAATGAAACAGTGTGTTTGTTCCAGTAGCCAAAAGAGTAGAGAGGAAAAAGGTTATTTAAAATTTAAGGGTTACTGGAAGGGGATAACTGTAAATTAAAAGCATGAAAACACAATTTTAGTCACTTAAGCAGATAGAAAATTGCATACTTTAAGAAACTTTCTCTTTCCTGTTTTTTGTTTGTTTGTTTTTCTAATTTAGAATTTATTCGAAGTTCCATCGGAAAAGAATGCAGGAGCTGACAGAAGTGGGGCTGCAGAACTTTTTTAACCTGTTCCTTGTGCTGGCAATTGTTGCGGAGACAGAAGATGTAGTGAGTCGAGTGTTGGATCTTTTGGATTTCCTGACTCCATCCTCCATCACTATGCCTCGGAGAGCTCTCATCTGGAGAGGTCATTTTGCTTTCCTTTTGATTTATGTTGAGAAGAACATGGACATTAGTGTCTTAGCTGAGAAAATCTCAAATGCTTTCCGTGAGAAGGCAAAGGAGTTTTTAGTAACCAAAAATGACTACACACAGAGACAAGATCTCTGGACTCTACTTTCAACCTACATTGATGGTGTCCAGGAAGTGTTTGAGACCAGCTGCTACTTGAGCCTTTCTGAGGAAAAGTTGCTAAATGATGGCTTTAGTATGCTGCTGCCTGCTTGTCGAGGAGCTGAGCTGAGCATGGTCCTGAATTTTCTTCATGTTGTTCTAGCCAGACTTCGGTAAGTTATTTAGTTGAATTGTGGATAGAGACTGGCATGTTGTTTTTGTTTTTAGGGTTAAACTGTAGTTCATATTCATTTTTTACTGAAACTGAGTAAAAGGAAAGAGAAATCTCTGAAGGTCTGTGAATTATATGTTAAATTTCAAAATCCACCAATATTTCAGTGCGTATAGAATCTTAGAAATGTTTCCTTACTATTTCAGGAGATTAGGTTTGACGTCCTGATATTTTGTTATGAATTAATGTCTCTTTTGAAAGTCATCCAGGTGCTAGTATTTCAGACAATACCATCTTTTATTTGTCACAGGAAATTTAGAAATTAGTGTCTGTGTTAATTACTTAGGTTGAGGGAATGTTGGTTTTTTGTTTTTGTTTCTTCGCTGAATGTATTCTGGTTTTCAGACTCTTCATTCTATTTTTTTCCCTTTCACCAAGGTTGCATGCAAATACCAGTTATGGAGATTTAAATACTTGTCTGGGGTTCGATAGGAAAGAAGGAAATCATATTTTACCACTTTCAAGCAGTTTTGCTTTGATGTACTAGTTCATTTTTCAACATCCACAGTGCCCTTCAATAAGCATATTTTTTGTCTACTGATGCCTTTGAGAAGCAATTCTCCAGTTTGAAGCCCAAACTGCTTTTTTTTTTCATAAGATATTAAGAGGCAGCTATTGATCTGCCATTACTTCAAATGTGCAAGACTGAAATATGTGTAAAGAGCTGTGGAAGGGTGCATAATAGGAATACTGAGGCCTATATGCAAGATCTCTCTTTAACTAGGTTCTTTGTTATTGTCTAGTAGTTTGACTGCAGCTGTCAATAGCTTATAGATCCAAAGACAACTGTTTTTCAGGCAGTCTTTTGAAAAAAGATGAAGCACAAAACTAAGTTTAGTTGATTTATTATTTATTATTTCAGTTCAACTGAATGTATTTTCTGGAATAAATTGGAGACTTCAAAAATACTTTGACGTTTTCTCCATTAGCTAATACACAGCATTTGTTGTGTTGTTTTTAAAGATGAAACAAGGAGAAATTTGAGACTGGTGAAAGATTTGCCTAATTCATAATTTGGCATTATTTCTAAGCTTTCCAGGACTGGGGGTTATGTGGCCCTCTTGTAACACAGAGAAGAGAGCATGGAAGTTCAATCTAGATTTCTCAGGTCATCACAGATAAGGTACAGGACAGTATTGGTGCTGTTTCTTACAAAATATAGTTGTGCTGAAATATTTGAGTGAACAACAGGCTCAAATAGTAATTAGAATGAGAGAGGTTTTCAGAGCCTTGCTTTTAACAGTTCTTTATTTCAGTTTCTGTATTTATACATTAGGTTACTGTTGCCCGCCTATTTATCCCATCTGCAGAGGAACTAAATTCCTTAACACTTATAAAACACTTTGATCTTCAGGTTGTATGGAACAGGAAAATGTTACTGATTCTCCCACTTTGACAGACTCATTGAAAAAAGTCCTCTGCCATTCAAGTAAAACAACACTAAACCCACTATTTTGGTTCAGAAGATATGGATTACTTTGTGCTAACTGGATGTTAAGCTATTTTTGACTTGACCAGACTGCTTAGACCTGGCCTGTTTGCAAACTCAGAAAAGGATGAAATGGTTCAATGCTTGTTTTTAAAATCCAGGCTGATATAAGATAGTAGACCTTTCATAAATGTAATTTTTCTGTACACTGCACTCTTAATTTTATAACTGTATGACAGGGAATTTACAGGTAGGAAGGAAGTGAGATCACTGATTAGAGAGACAAGCAGCTCCCTCTAGGCTGTTAGGAAATAATAACTTCATGTGTTACTTTCTGCTAACCCCAGATGATGGCTCACAGGAGCATTCTTTATTGCTGATTAAGTAGCGTTATGAAAATACTGACTTGGTTGCATTAACTAAATGCCTCAGTATTTAAAGCTTAAAATATCAAATAGTTTTAGCAGTCTCCTTTAACATATCTTGTTGGATTGCTGGAATCTCATTCCCGGTTTCCCAGTTGCTTTTATTTGAGGATACTGTAAAAATTCCAGTCTTTCATTTTCAGAGTGAGGTGTAGCCAAAAGCTCTTCTTTAATTATAGCTATTCATGCTGCTATGGTTAAGGGTCTGTCAGCATTTCCATTATAAACCTTTATTTTCAAGGGTTTGTAACATAGCAGTGAAAACTTGCTCTGGGCTAAAACTTGGCGTACAAGGGTTTTAAAGTGCGCTTGTTTTCTTTCTTTTTTCTTAAAAGGCATCTGAAAAGAGACCCCCACCTTCATCATTTTTACACTACTGTGTTTTAAAATAACCCTTTCCAGGTTTTTCTTGCATTTTTCTTGTCTGCTAAAAAAGTAGTGGTAGCTTTTGATTTTTGTATTTACCTATGGTTAGACTATTTTAAATAAGCTTTCTTAAACCACTTTTTAATTGATTGTTGCCATCATGATTATTACTATCATTATTATTTTGTTGTCCATGTATTTAAATAGAACTATGTCTTGGCAGGAGAACTCATTTTTATCAGTTTATGATATGTGGTGAGTGAATAATTGGAATCAAGATGCTACTTGCTGCTACTTGCAAGTATTTGATCTTCATAGTGAGATTCAGTATGAAGTGTAAGATTGTATTTTAATAGAGTCTCCTTTTTAAAAACATGTAAAATAAACAGTAAACAATCAAGAAACTACCCAAAATCAAAATGTAAAGTGCTTCCTTCCTATGTTAACTTAGAGCATTCAGCTTCTAGCTCAGACATACGTTTTTTCCTTTATGTTTTGTTTCTGTTTTTAAGCAGTGGTATAGAATTCTGATTTTTTTTTCTTTTTTTCTCTTTTTTTTTTCCCTGAAAGGTAAATGCAGGATGTTTGCCCATGTGTGCTTTCATTTGTTCCAAATCTCTAGCACTATCTGTCAACTGAGTGTCTCATGGCACTAAAAGAAGCCCTAGGTTAATAAAAATACAGGCATTAAATGGATTTGACAGAACTTGCTGTAAAAATGAATACAAGACTTGGAGAAATCAGCTATAGGTTCTGGCACTGCAATATTTTGTTCTTAAAAGAAGTGTTTGAATCATGCTAAAGCGTCTTTTATTGTAATGGGGCATTGCTCTGACATGAGCATTCTCTTATAGTTGTCACCCTGGCATTTTGGTTTCATAGTGCGTTAGCACAGAGTTACAGGACTATAAAATGTGAGTTCATGCCCAGGTGTAAAATCACTGCTGTGTTGCAAACATCTTTGCCTTGTTCAGGGAGACTTGGTACTGATTTCCATTGGAGAAATGAGAAGTACCACCAACCTAATACTATAATAAATGGTAATTTTATTTTGAAAACAGTTCTTGTGTATTTGTGCCCTTTTGTACTTTCTTGCTAATTTTTGAAAATTTTAGTGTGTAAATTTCATAAGCTCTTACAGGAATATTAACCAATATTCCTGTCTCTAGTTAAAAGTTACAGTAGTAATTGGGCCATGGATAACAGCAGAACTGGATGTTTCTATCTGTTAGAGTGTGTTTAGCCTTGAGGTTGTGAGAGGAAATAACGATAGGAATGGATTATCCGGTATATCTTTGCTGTGGAAATGTATAGTCATTTGTAATTTTTTTGGCGTTATACTTGCCATCAAAACAGCCTGTGGGAGGCTTTTTCGAGACCAACAGAAGCATCTCTCCCCCTCTCTGTTACCATGTAAGTCAGTAGATAAGCTCAGGAGCAGAATAGAAAGGTCCTCCCTCCTTCTGTTCTTCCCCCTCAGGGGTTATAGTGTTAGTCTTTGTAAAATCTCTTTTCTGATGTTGAGCTTCTGAAAACTATTCAGAAGAGTTTGGAAGATCATGAGTCTTCTCTTACCCATCCCATCCTGTGAGGATATTTAGAGCTACCAGCTGCGATGTCCTGATAAGCACAGAAGGCAACTCTGTAACTAAGCCATTGAACTGAGAGTCAGAAGATGTTAGTTTAGCTCAAAGATCTCCCAGCCTTGATGAATGACCACTAGAAGTTGCTATGAACTTTGTTTACCTGTATGAAAAAAAGGAAATAAATCCTTCCTTTTTCACCTCACAACATAGATCTTATGCTTAGGGAGCAAGCTATGCTAACTTGATCTATTGTTTAAAGTATTTTTGACTGGTTTTTTTGAAGTTCAAGTATTCCATTAATAAAACTGATGTTTGAATGCATGTAATGAAAGTCTGTAAATGCTTTAATGCATGGGAACCACCACTGCTTTAGAATACAACAGCATTTTGAGAGTTTTCACGTGTCTAAATCCTTAAAAATAATCTGTTACCATCTTCTGAGGGAATACCATGTGTGTTCTTAGCTACAGTTGTTGCCTTAAGGTGTGGCTCTGGTAATTAAAACTGAGTTTTCTTTTCGTCCTACTTTGTGGGATTTGAAATATTTTTTTTCAGGTTTTGTGTTGGAATTTAAAGTAATGTTTTTTATCTTTGTCCCTTGTATTCTGAGCTTCAAAGTTGACTAGCTAGAACTGACACATTTTAATTGTTTCTTCTCTGCTCTGAGAGTACCACTGTGCAAATAAATGAAATGAGACAACAGCATGCACTGGAACTGTGTACCTAATACTTTACTTAGAGAAAGCTCCTGTCTATATCTAGCATTGGTTCGGGTTTGCAAGAATACTCACTTTCCCTTTTCAATGTCCATTTTTTTGAATTGGCAAAAACATGAAAGCTGAACAATTGATTAAAATAAATTCCATATTGATTCATATTGTGTAAGCTGCAGAAGAGAGCATCTGCCTTAGAAGGAGGGCAACAAAGGTGGGCACAGGGCTGAAGGCATGTCCCAGGAGGAATGGCTGAGGTTTTTGGGCTTGTCTAATTTGGAGAAAAGGAGGCTGAGGGGTGACACCATTGCTAGCTACAGCTTCCTGAGGAGGGGAAGTGGAGAGGGAGGTGCTGAGCTCTACTCCTGGGCTCCAGCAATAAGACATGTGGGAATGGTTCAGAGCTGCACCAGGGGAGGCTTGGACTGGACATTAGGAAGCATTTCTTTACCAAGAGGGTTGGAAAGCATTGGAACACACTTTCTAGTGAAGTGGTCAATACCCCTAACCTGTCAGTGTTTAAGAGGCAATTGGACAATGCCCTTAATAATTTGCTTTAGCACTTGATCAGCTCTGAATTGCCTAGGCAGTTGGACTAGATGGTCATTTTAGGTCCCTTCTGACTGAAATATTCTCTTCTACTCTATTCTAGAATCACTTTAAGAACAAACTAAAACAACAAGATTTATCAAAAAGTCTTCTAATTATTGATGCCCCCAAAAAGTCAGTCTTGGTAGACACCCAAAGCTAAAGAAACTCAAGTCTAGTACTCAGACATCAATCATGAAGATAGACAATTCTGTCCCGTGTGCTACAAATGGAAACACTTTTTGTGTTCCATTCATTGTATCCATTTTATCTACCAAAAATTAATCCACATAAACTTTCTGTAACCTACCTGACAGCAGTACAAGACTTACTGTTGTGAAAGAGTAAATCCACGAAAAAAAGAGTAAAATCATATCTAGGTGTACTGAGAACCTGCTGCTTGGGACCCTGCAGTTGTTTAGAGAAGTGTGTGCTGCCTGAAGGACATAAAGCACAGATTTGTTTTCTGATGGAACTGTCTCACTTCTGAAACTATCTCACTTCAGAAACTATTTTCCCTAAATTAACTTTCCTCTTGGTTTTCCTTTTATTTGTCACATGAGGTGTGAGAATGGCTTTTCATATGGAGTATTTTTTTTTGTTGTGGATCTTAAACAAAAGAAATATTTTTGCCAATAAAATCATTATATGCAAGTAGCCTTCTAATCTCTTAATTTTGATTGTTTCTTCGTTACCTTACAAGATCTATATTTCTTCTCTCTTTAGGATATCTCATGTCAGATTTAAGGCTTATTTAAAATGAACAGAAAGCTGAAGCAATTTTCTTTATTCCATTTCAGTCTCCTAAGGCCTATTTCCCCCTGGTGAGCTCATAGCAACAGGGGGGTTTAAGGGAATTCAGCTTTCTGCAAATTAATGTCTCACATCATGAAAATTCAGGACCTTTTTTTTTTCTGTGTCTTGAAAAAGTAATACAGTGAGTGCGAGTATTATTTCTTGCCAGCGGGTGGAAGATGAATGATTTTGTCACAGTTTTACTGCTTGATGAGCAGTGTCCTGAGGGTCAGGCTTAAGTCTGTGTCACTATGCTGCTCATTACTCTTGAGCTAAATAAGGGCTGATTGGATCTAAATTGCCTTGCACATGGGCCGCAGATGAGCTCAGTGAGTAGGGGATGACCTGCTATTCAGGCTGGGAGTAACCCCGGTGTGCAAATGCTGCATTAGAACACCGTGGGAGAATGAGAGGCTACCGACCGCTGCCAGCAAAAGAAATCGAAATGTAAAAACTCTTTGATGCTGCAGTGTTAGAATTTGAAATGTAGGAAGTGACAGGTTGATGGTACTTATCAGCTTTGGCTGGATTAGAGAACAGTGTCATCTTGCTTATATAATGACAGAAGAATGAAGCCAGCTCCCAAGTACTTTGCAGTGTGGAGCTGCTGCTGGCAGAGCCAATGCTGCCTCCTACTGACAGCCTGTGCGGGAGGATGGAGGGAGCGGTGCTGAGCTGGCTCCGGGCCGAGAGCTCGGCTTCCCTGGCACACCTATGTGCCCAGCTGTGCCCGGGTGCTTCTGGGCTCTTGGCACAGAATCGGAAACCTGACTGATAAAATAGCAAGTGTACGTTTTGGGACAAGAGCAAGCCACTATCTTGGCTGGGTCAAGAATGTTTAGATAAGTCAATTATGTGCACTGAACTAGACACATCTGGCTCTGCTTCACCCAGGTTATTTCCCTTTGCACTCTTGTCTCCATTGCTAACACCTTTGAAGGGAGCTGATCTCTCTGGAGAGGAGAATTAATTTGTGCCTATGTGTTTTAAAGAAAGTTGACCTTTAAAGAGGAGAAAAAATTCTGAACCAACTCCAAGGAGAATCCTTATGCTAACTGAACACATGAATATACTTGTCTTAATGGAGGAAAATGAAAAGCAAGAAAAGCACCTGCTGGGTGCTGGACACAACACAGATTGTAGTACTTTGTGCAGTTCTGAAAGATTCAGTTCAGTGGTTCAGTAGAACAAGCTTTTGGGTTTTGTTCCCCCCACTATCACTCATGCTTTGAAAACTTGGTAATAGCTACAGTGATGATAAATAACCACTTGCTTTGTTTTTTCCAAATTTGTTTCAGATTTTGTTACTGACAGCTGTAACTTACTGGCATCAGCTTCTCTTACTACTAAGTTCTGGGACTACCTCATCAGCCAAAACAATTTGGTGTGCTCTCTTGAAACGAGTGACTAAGTAAAGAGAAGGGATGAATCTAACTACATTCTGTGTCTTCTGTTTACTCTTCGCTGTTTTTATGGCTTTTAGGTATATACTATTTGGTTGTTCATCCCCTAGGATGATTCTGCTTGTGATTGAATTTCTTCTTGAACATAACTTCTGGTATACTTACTTCTGGGTATCTTAATAAAAAAAAAGTAGAAAAAAGAAAACAGCAGCCTTAAAAGTACAAACAGTTTTTCTGTAAAATGGTGTGAGTCTATGGGAATGAGAAAGAAAATTTTCATAATAAACATCAGTAGTGTAAAGCATCAGTGTTACTTGTGTTATCTTAGTATTATCAGTTTAATGTCATTCATTCGAATCACTGAAAATAAGGAACTATTTAGCACAACTAGTTGTACTGGATGAAAAAAAGTTAGTTTGTCTGAGTTTGTATGTAGCCAAAAATTAGAGGGTATTTCTCTGTGTTCAAATTGAAAGCAAAACCAGAATTTAAAATTTCTTCGATATTTTGAAAGAAATTATTATCAACAAGAGGAAATAGTGAAGGCCTAGTACTGGAATTAGGAAGGAGAAATGCAGATATAACATGGAATGCTTGGCAAGACAGCCCTATTGTCAAAGTATGGGGAGGTGGTATGTACCCTGAGGTGAGAGAAACAGGGGGATCTCCACATCTGGGGTTGGTTGAAGTGAGGTAGCTGCCATAGCTGTTACCCCATTTCTGCCTTTGCTTGTAGACTTTGCTGCCTTCTCAGCACAGATTCCTGCAGGGTCCAGTATTGTCCCTGCACTAGCACAGTTTCTGCCTGGTGCAGGGGAGAAAACTGAGATTGATTGCGAACCGGAGCTGTTTGTGGAGTGGATTCTCTTGTGTCTTAAAGGGAGTGAAAGGTAAGCATGGTACTTAGGTTTTCACGTCTGTTTACATGGATGTTTATTTATGTGGGTTTGTAAGACTATAATGACAGCAAGAAAACCTGAAATTTGAGTGAAATCTATTGGCTAACTTTTAACAGTGACTTTCTCCTGCATATAGCCTGTATGATATTAGGAAGCAGGACCTAATATGGCTCTGCTTAAGAAAAAAACACAACAAACTTGAATATTGTTGTGGGGTTTGTTAAAGGCAAGCTTCTTATTCTGTCTTCAGCTGTAGTGTTCTGTATGCAGTTCTGGACATGTCAGTTTACAAAACATTTATGAAAAAATTGAAAATTGGAGAGTCACAGAAGGGAATGACTAGAGTAGGAAGTTTGTACAAGTTTGATGGAGGTGATTTCAGCTAGGAAGAGTTGAGGGGAGACATGCTGGAAGTTGCCCAGTATGTAAAAGGATGTTACAGGTTTTCTGCTGTTCTTCATACCAGTGAAGACAGTTCTGGCTTAATTTTGGACAGACGTTTTAGTGTGGTTATTTAGAGTAGGCTGCAAATGTAGCACTCTGTCAGGCTTCAGGAGAGACTTGTGGAATTGAACTTATTTTCTTTTTTTAGAGCTTTTTAAAATTTCTCTTTTCTATTGGAGGAAAATTGAACCTGTTTAGTGCTTCTGTATCCTACTTGTTCTTGGAATTTCTGGGATGGGAGTGTGAAGATAGCTTCTACTGTATGCACGGCACAGTGGCCCTGCTGAAAAGGATGATGGGTTTTCAGTGGTTTTGTGTTTGAGTCTTGAAATCTGTCTAGAAAATTACTTTGCAAATGCTTTTTTTAGACATTGATACAGGGCACTTAGATGTGCATTGCCATGTTTTATTTGGCTTGGAGCAAGTCCAAGTGTCACTAATTGCCGATGGCTAAATGCTCCAGCTTTCTTTACAATGGCACTAAAACAGGGAGAGTGAAAATGTGTCTAATGGGAAATGAGCCTGAAATAGTAGGCCACTACATCCTCCCTAAAAACAAACTGGAAAGAGGAGAGCATACTCTGCAACGTGTACATCGTGCATCATCTCAGGGTCTTGTGGGGGCCTCTTCCTAACATTTTTATTGGGAGGAGCAAGTATAGAAAGGTAAAAGCAGATTGTGGTTTACTTAGTTGTCTGGTAAGCTGAAGGTACTATCTGTTCTCTCCTCTTTTTCACAACCAGAAGGCCCTGTTTATCTCTAATCGGGGTTAATTAAAGCCTTAGGGCAGTACTGAGCTCCTGCCAATGGCTGTAAGGTACAGATATAATCAGGGCTGCAGCCCCTCACTGTAGGGAAGGGAGAGGTAACTGGTCTTGTTGCAGGCTCTGATAACACAGCTGTGCTAATGCTTTCTGAAAATACATGAGTGAACTTTTTTTTGGTCAAATGGTTCTGTTCGTTTATTAATTTCTGGCTGTTATCAAAGAGCTGTATGAAGTGTCTGGTTTAATGTGTGTGCGTGCAAATCCGAGCAGAAAGCTCCTGGTTCTCTCTGTGGTAATGCAGGGGCTGCACAGGCAGCCACAGCAGCCATTATGCACGCAGCAGGAGCATCCTGCTGCCAGGGATGTGTCGGCCTTTACTGAGGGGCAGGAGAAGGGGAGAACAGGCAAGTGCAGATGTGCTTGCCAGGACAATGAGGTTTCCTTCTACTGCTTTTTGCACTCTTGTTTTCCTTACAGAAAGTCAGCCACGAGCATAAAGACAAATATTTTCATTGGCACTCTTTTGTTTCCCTGGATAGGAATATATTGATTAGCTATTGGAGATGTGCTTTTGGAAGTACTTCAGTAGGAGTTCCAGGTATCTGCCTATTAAAAATATTTTAAAGCTGTTAAAGATTTGCTCCCAGGAAATTCCTCTAATTCACATCATGCCTATATATTATTAAAGGATATTCTACAACAACTTGAGTTGGTGAGGAAAAGCTGTGTGTATATTTGTTTAGCGTGTTATAGTTATGTGGAGTTTTGTACTAGGTGCAAAGATGACACCAGAAAGTAATGTACTGGGATCATCTCTTAAATAGTAATTAACTATAACACAACCATGATCATCCAAACGTCATAGGGAGAGTGAATATATTCAGGCAATCAAGGGATTTTACAATGTCATTATTAGGCATTGGGGAGATGTGACCCTGTTTAGGGTAACAGGGAGCTATGGTTAATTGATGCTAGGATAATCAAATTTTTACTGTTTTATTGTTCTGGGACCCTAGGCTTTGCAGAAATATGTGTGCATGCACTTAGAAGAAAAAGAAACCCCAAGCATATGAAATGATAAGCCTAAAAGTGAATCTTGAGGTTATGCTTATATTATCTTGCCTTGCTGTACTGAATTACTGCTATGATTATAAGTGTTGAGAAATCATTTATATTGTCTGTAAATCATCCCCATTTTACATCACAGTGAAAATTCAATACATCTTGATTCCGAGTAGTTTGTGAAGGTATCTATTTTCCTAAGACATGAAAAATTACTAGCTTTTTCCAAGTCAAACTAAAAAATTGAAGGTGTTTTTTCTTGCAGCCAAGAAATTTTTGTTGTTTTCTTTCTTGAAAGAAAACCTTTGATATGTGTACAGTCTGAATGTTACGACAGAAAATACAGTGGATGCAGTCCCCCTTGAGCTTCATTGTCTTCTCCAAGTTTAGAATGTGAGACAAGAGGAAATGGCATCAAGTTGCACCAGGGAAAGTTTTGATTGGATATTAGGAAAAATTCTTCATGGAAAGGATTGTCAAGCATTGGAACAGACTGCCCAGGAAGTATTTTAAAAAAGTAGATGTGGCACTTGGGGACATGGTTTAGTGGTGGGCTTGGCAGTGCTGGGTTAATGTTTGGACTTGATCTTAAAGGTCTTTTCCAACCTAAAAGATTTTATGATTCTATGAGGACGTAAAGCAGAATTTCATTTCATTAAAGTTCGTTATGAAAGGGTTTCCACTGCACAGCTGTGGTACTGAACCTCTGGAATTTCTAATAGCTCAGCCTGCCCTCTGGAAGATTTGTAGATTAAGTGTAGAATTGCTACTGTCTCTTACTGAAAGTTTTTTCTCTCACTCTTTTTTCCTGTTCTCCTTCTTTTTTTCCCCTCTCTTTTTTGAAACTGAGTAATTTCTGAAAACTCTTCAGCAATCCTATCTCCATGTAAATTAATACTGTAAATTGTGCTGCTAGTGAGGGTGGAGGGGAGTAGTAAGAGTGGGTGGGGGGAGAGAAGAATTAAAATCATTCCAATAAATGGTTTAATTTATGCCTCAGCAGTTAAGCATGCTCCTGGTTAACAGAAATACCCTTCAGCTACACAGGATTTGGGAGGGTTGGAGGGCACTCATTTGCACATAAATAGCCATTAACTGATAAATTCCCAGAGGTCTCCTGTTGCATGCTAGTGGTTCTGACCTACTTAGCTAGCTTAAATTTGTTTTACAGAATTATTATAATTCCATCCTTGGTACTTAAACTTTGTGATTAATGCATGCCTCACAATACAATTAAAGTATAATTACACAGTTTTACAGTTTGCTATCATGGTGTTATTATTATTACAAAGAGCTGGATTTTGCAAATATTAGAAGAATTAGGGTTCTGATACCCATCACTTTGCTGTTATTAAGTGATTATGTTAAATGGGACCCCTTTATGTCTGAAGAATGAAGTGGAGAGAGGGGAATCATTAACTAGCACATCAGATGGTTTCTAAGTGATTGAGGAAGAGATATGTGGTGAGTTTCTTACACATCTGTAGATAATAGGTGCAGATACCTTTTGTTCATCTTTGCCAGCTGCCTATGACACATTCTAGCACATCTGTGCTTTAGTGCTTTAAAAAGTTTCATACTAAACATCTCCTCGCTGTAATCTTAAAAATCATTTGCATGTGTTAAACATCTGATTTTATTATACTTCATCGAAGTTTTTTATTACATGGCAGTTCTTTTGTACTCTTATTAGAAACATGAGCAGCCAAATACAGAGGTTCAGTAGGTCTGTGTAGTGTAGGTCACAGTGTGCCTGCAAAGATGATAGAGATCTTTCTCTTGTGCTCTGTAAACTAGGAACAGTTCTCTGTGAAGGATCTTCCTGGCTTTTCAGTTTGTGTGCATGAGTGTATTGCATATTTATACTGGCTGCAAATAACAGTAAGTCACAAACACTGCTATTTTTACCTTCACTGTAAGGGTTACCTGAACTTTCCTGTTTTTCAGACTGTACTTAGTTCTCTGGCCACTATTCTTTCCTGAAGGAGTGATCCAAGAATCAGTAATATTACTTGTATATGACCCAAAAAAATCGCTGCTCTGCTGCACGATTCTTATGGCATCCTTTTTCTTTTTTCTTCCAATGCAGCTGTATCAGAAGACTTAGGTCTTTGCATTAATGATTAATATAATTAGCAAATAAAAGGACTGAAAAATATTTTTAATAATATTTCCCCTATTCCATCATAAGTAACAAATCTAACTTCACTTTGTTTACCTGTGTATATGTGTGATATTGCAGACTTCTCTGATGGGAAAGGGATCAGTTGATGCATTTTCTGAATTACACTTCCTGTTCTTCTGAAGCTCTAAGGTCATACTATAACATTTTTTATCTATAATTGCACAGTGAAAACTTGAAATGTGGTACAGAAATTGAGTGTTGCACCCTTTAGTCTTATTTGATCCAGTGTCTTGGTTTTCATTTTTGCTTAGTTTAAAAAGACTTGTTGCTTATGAGGTTTTCTGTTTTTCCTAAGTTGTGCTATTCATTTCTTCGAAAACGAAAATATTTCTTCTTTTTAATTCCAGAGAACACAAAGAGTAAAAGGCAAATAGAAATCTTTTTCTTAGAATTACTCCTTTCACATCTGTATTTTTTTGTCTGTATTTATGCTGCTACAATGATATAATCTTTGCTTTTGCTGTTATCATTTGAGCTCAGAAAACATTGGTCATTATTACTGATGCATGGAAGCATTCAAACAGGTAGCCAGTAATTATGCTTGGAAGGCATTCAAGGCTTCCTACTTGAATATTCGTAAATTGGTTTTATTTCTAGTCTTTAAAAAAAATACTGCATTGAAGTGATTTAAATCATTTTCATGTGGCAGTGCAAAAATGCAAAGGCACATTACCAGAAAGAAATGGTCAGCAATAAGCACTGTTTTGCAAAGTTGGCTTGCAACAGCTACCACACTATGTGGAGAAAACAGTTATCCTGTAATAATAAGACTAATGAATTCAGAAATCCATTGATTGAACTGGCTCTGGGTAGATTATGTGCAGGCTTGCTTCAAGGAGAGGAATTTATGAAATGTTTGCCGCATCCAGCAAGCACTGATGCTATAATACAGCTGCCTCCTCAGTGGTTTGCTTTGATCCTGTGGAATGAAAGGACAGGAGGATCAGCTCAGGTCTAAATGAGATTACAGCTGGTTCGGCAGCTTATCTGGTCTAATGCCAACTAGTGTGGCTTTGCACGTCCTAAGGGGTTTACAACAGAAACTGTTTATTGAGTATCATCGGTTTACTCAACACAAGCAGGCTAATCCTTCCCAGCCTCAGCATGTTGTAGGATTGTGTATGAGCCAAACCAAAAGCTGGTGCAGCCAGGGCCTCCAGAGCCCTTTGTCTCGCTTCATATTGATTTTTTTACCTGTGTTAAAGACAGTAAAAAATAAAACCAATAACCAGCCCTATTGTGAGCATAAGGTTAATCTGACCTAAAAATCTTACAAAAGCATCTTTTAACCCTAGAAGGGATGGTAGCCTCTCTCTGACTTTTCACTCAAGGGATTTTCTATTTTAGGGTTTTAAGGAGCAAAATAGGAAAAACAGCTTCAACACTTAACTCTGCATGTCGTGAAAATCGTCTCTGAACTCTTTCCACAGCTGCAAAAAACTTTAAACAGTTATTTGTGACATTATTAACAATGTGTTGTCTATCTGTGGAAGGTGATGTTGCATGGCAAGGACATGACGGGCAGAGTAGTAGGAGTTGGTAGGTGTCCCAAGGATCATGCTCATTTTTCACTGTAGTGCTTTTTATGTAAAAACATCAGAAAATGCCTTTATCCGCTACTTTCTCAATGGAAAAACAAATATTACAAACTAGGCAAGTGCCTCTTCAAGAAAATAAGAAAAATAACAAAGAGGCACATAAAGCAAAATGTTTTAAAAAATTGTGCTGCAAGTTTTTAAACAACATCCCTTTTTGTTTTGATATGAAATACAGTGGAATATTTCATACAATCATATTTTATTGAGCATATTTCTATTGAGCATAGTCTGAGGTGAGTCTTTTTTTGGAAGACATTACATCATTTGTCAATTATTATAAATCAAATGTTTTTTATAGTGTAGAGAATTATTAGATTAAACTCTAAGAAGTCTTGCAGAGTAGTAGCAATACATTTGCACTTGAAAGAAACACAGTAAGTTATTGATTGTGCATTATTGGAATTATTATTAAATACCTGTATTTGTATATTGTGCCTATTATTGGGAGTAATTAAATCACTTTTGCCATGATGCAGGGAGAGAATTTGTTGGCACATCTATCTGCCATCGACTGCATGTGGTAGACTTAGCACATAAACTGTTTTGAAGACTGTTGACTACCATCTAAAAGAAAAGGTGACAGTAACTTGAGGAATTATGAATTGCTGTTTTCTGTTTACTTCACCTAATTGGATTGACTGTCTATTTTAAGCTATATGTAAGCAAAGAAGTTACCATGGACACCATGAAGGTACTTAAGAGTGTTCTGTAAGAAAATTAGTAAAAACGTGTAAGATAAATGTAAGATAAATTTTACTAATACTTAAGCCTAATGGACAAGATGTGTAGAAGTTTAAAATGTAGTAATTGTCCATTTACTTGTATTTTATCAAATCTGGTCTTAAAGCCATAGGTTACTGTCATGTAGTACTATACTTTAGCATGTCTGAAGATAAAAACTATTGTTGATGATTGCTTAAAGTCTGTTTGTTCAATCATCTGAACAGTGCAAATCAAAGCATTTTGTCAGACTGTGAGAAGTTTTGCCAGGATAATGTTTTCCACACACTCAGGTTGCCAGATAAATTATGTGCACAGTTTTACAGCGTAGCTGGTGCTGGAAGTTAAATGGATGCCCAGTGGTAGAACTTGTAAAACATTTTTCTGTTAACACTACCAGGCAGAATTGACATTGTTGATGGTACCTTTGATCTAATAAACTATCAGTTCTAACAGTGATTTTTACTGTGTTTCAGGGGGGATGATGACATAAGTTTAGCAAGCCTGCCATTCTTCCTGGATGACAGAAGGTTAGCTCTACTGTCTGTATTACCCAACGTTGGGAACAATGTTAGTAGGGGATGTTTTGTACCTGAAATAATCACTTCCACTAAAAAGATAGATTACACCAACAGCATCCTTTCAAACAGCAGATACTCCATAAAGAACAAAATTGATTTTTCAGGAAGGAAATAAAATACTTTGTTTTGGAATTTGGAAACAAGTTAGTTCATTATCTTGAGTACAAGTTTGCCTGTCTTCCAAAATCTGTTTTCTCTCTTGAGAGAGAGATTTTCCCAAAACACTTACAGTTGTATGACTCCCAGCAGCTTACTAGAGAGTATCCATATGCATATAGGTTTTGATTTTCTGCAAAGACAGCTAGAGAAGCTGAAGCAAGAGAATTTCATTTTAGGAAAGAAAGACTTTATTTCAGCTACAGTTCCTGTATCTGTTACACTCTTGTTTTAAATTAAGAGTATTTTTGAAGTATTTTCTCAGGCTTACTACCTGAAAAATAAGAATGACATGATAATAACAACAGTCTTACAGGTGTAATAGTAAGACAGGTGCATTACCATAAATTATATTCAGAATGTCTGAAGAGATAACTGTGGGTAGTTGTACTTCTAGTTTGTTTTCAGTATTTGTGGTTTAATATTTAATATTTTGATATCTCCTCAGGACTTTGTGCACTGTTCCTCAGAGCCCATTTTACCCTTCCTGATCCCATCAGAAAATTTTGACTAAGGTGATGCCAACTCAGCATTTGAATTTCTGCAGCCACAATAACTGTTTTACCAGTTTGTCTCTGCCTTCTTGGTACTTGAGCCTAGGTGAGGACATGCTCAATGAGAGAAACTGCATCTCTAAAGCTGTAATAGATAATGGAAGACATTTGAGACATGGTGAAGTTGACTTTAGTGAATGTTTCATGCAATTTGCCAAACTTTGAATTTTTTTTAAATTTTTTTTTAATAGCAAGGATAAGATTTTTAATGATCTTTGCATAGCCATAAATCTGCCATCACATTTCTCAGATTGCAGACTCTTCCGAAATGATCTGAATTTTTTTTTAATATATTTGAATGAAACACTGTGAGCTTAAAGAGAGATCCACTTCTGTAGAGTATGTGTGTGTCTTCCTCAATGTGGGGAATCCATCAGCACTGAGAGTCTGATTAACTACTGGGGTCTGAATTGTAAGAAATTATCTGTTTAAGGTCAACCTGTTAAGCTTTAATTTTTATTTTAGCTATCTGTACTGTGTAAAAAATGACTTTTTAAAAAGTGTAAACAATAGTTTACAAAAGATATGAACCTGTCCAATCATTATAATTCTCTCTCAACTGCTGTTATCCTGATCTCAGAGTCCCACAGAAGAGCTAAAGGCAGGATTTTGGAAAATACTGTATCTGAAAATGGATTTCAGTGCTGGCCTTTCAGAACCATTGTTTGGCATTCCAGTCACACTATATAGTTACTGTTTCTTGTGGGTTTGTTTGGGGTTTTTTTGGGGTTTTTTTTTTTTGAGAAAGAGACAGTAAGAAATTGGTAAAAAAGACTTAGCTTGTGAAAATTCAGAAAATTTGTTATATCTAAGTCTGGGCTATTGTGTAGCTATAGATAACTGTACTTCATTGCCCTCCTGGTGGTTACAAGAATATGTTTCAAGTAAATTATATTGTATAAGTTAGCAGCTTGTTGGGTCCTCAGTAAAAGAAAAACATTGAAATACTGATTTAAGTTCAGCAGAGGACGACCAAGATGATTAGGGGGCAGGAGCAAATGCCCTTATGAGAGGCGACAGAGAAAACTGAGCTTTTAATCCTTAGGAAAAGAGGGTTTGGATGTGAGGTGGTGGGTGAAAGGCATTTGATTGATTTGTAAAGCAGTCTAATGGCGGGTAGGGAGGTTATAGATAAGATGGAATCAGACTTGTCACAAAGTATATAATAGTAGGAATCAATGGACTGAGATTGTGAGGAAGGTTTTTATTAGATGTAAGGAAAAAATTTTCACAAGATAAACATTGGAACAAATTTCTAGGACAGGTTGTAAAATTTCTCTCTTCAGTTTATTGAAGATTGGCATTTCTTTGAGCCAAGGCTTGGACCTTTAGAGGTCCCTTCCAATTTAGGGTTTGGGTTTTTTTTTAATGAATCTATCTTTTAATAAAAAATGTACAAAGCAAAACACCTTCCCCCACCTCAAAAAAGAAGGCAAGCAACAGACAAACAAAATACAAATGGAAATTCTGTTTAACACATAGTGTCTAGAAGATGATAAATTTTAGAAGTTGTGCTCAAACAGAGGAGGATTTATGAAAGATACCTGCAGTTTACCTGTTTATGAAGTAACATGTCTTTAAAAAGCACTTGTTTTTCACTTCAGCATTTCTTCTTTGTTTCAGTTTCTCAGAAACTGTCATTGTGATTCTCACTCTTAATTATATTCATGTATCATTCATTTTGTAGTGATGTGGAAGGTTTCTGTATACCTTCATCAGGGATTTCAGCAAGAAATGTGCCCTTGCCACCAAGAATCCTGATGGCATCATGTGCTGCAGTAGGCAGAGCATTACCTACTGGTAGAGGGAGGGGATCCTTCCCTTCTGCTTATCACTGGTGAGGCCACAGCTGAAGTGCTAATTCTGGGCTACTGAGTGCAAGAGAGACATAGACATGTGGGAGAGAGTCCAGTGCAGGGCTCCAGAGGGACTGGAGCCTCTCTTCTGTGAGGAAAGGCTGAGAGAGCCAGGACTGTTCAGCCTGGACTGGAGAAGGCTCGGGGGGTTTTGTCAATATATAGAACTCTCCAAGGGGAGGGTGCAAAGAGGATAGAGCCAGGCTGATAGGGGTGCCCATTGACAGGAGCAGAGGCACAGGAGGGTCCTTCTGAACATCAGCAAACACGTGTTTGGGATTTTTTACTGTGAGGGTGACTGAGCACTGCTGCAGGCTTTCTAAGGATGTTGTGGAGTCTCCATTCTTGGAGCTATTCAAAAGTCATCTGGACATGGTCATGGGCAATCAGCTTTTGCAAGCAAGGAGGTCTTGATGGGGTTGAGTGGCTCTTTCTTTTGAATATTTTGAAGAAAGATGTTCTTTAACAGGGAGAAAACGGTGCTAAGGTTCTGTGAAACGATATTAAATTTGGTTTAGTTGGGAGTTTTTGAATGTATGTGAACTAAAAAAGGGGAATACAACAGCTTAGAATAGTATCAATTTCAGTGCAGCCTGTTCACTTTTTTCTTTATTTCTCTCTTATTTGCTCTTTCAGAGGATTAAAAAATTCTGAATCTGACCTATACTGAAAGTCTGCTTAGCGAAACTAAATGTCTTTTGAACTGTTTACTTTTTCTGTTGTTTCTTCGAAAGAACTGAGCAGTGACCTGTTCAAAGCAACAAGATAACTCCCAGTGCCTTGAACAGTGCAGAATCTAGCAGAGGCTGTTTGGCTGAGATCTGTGAATGGCTGAGTCCTAATGCTGAAATGAGTACCTGGATGCTGTCTCCTAGGACTTACCGATTTTGCAACAGCAAAGGGTCACTTCGTGTGTTTGTGTCTTGCAGTTTGTATTTTGCATTATGAGCACAAAGGAAACTGCAATCTTAGCACATGCCTGCGTAGTACAGGGGAGAAGCTAACTTGGCTGAACACCGGTGAAGGCAATGAAGGAAAATTGCAGCTGGACTCAAACCAGCTGTCTATTTTTCCCAACAGTGTTCCAGAAACTGAAATGCGAACTAGCTGCACTGAATTAATGCAGGTTGTGGTGGTGTTGCTGCTCTTGCAACCTTATCTTTTCTAAATGTGATTAGGAAAAGAAAACAGCTCTCTAACACAAATTTGCTAGGGTAGAAAAGGCAGATGTAATATTCTCCCCACCTAGCAGGCCTAGACAAAGCAAGCTAGAGCTTTGTTGCTTGCATTTAAATTACTGTCATAAAAACTTGTCTTTTCAGTGATGCAGTTCAACCTACTGAGAAGGGTTAAGGAGAAAGTGCTAAGTAATATTCTGCAGCTTTGAACGTTTGGCTTTTCTATGCCTTTGTGTTTTAGGGTTGTGTGTCTGTTCTTGTTAATATCTTTACTTTGTCTTTGAGAATAGTAAAGATGTTGGGGATTTCTTGTTCTCCCTGTGTATTTTAAAAGTATTACTGAGTGCACACAACATGCTGTCACAGTGAACACAGGGTTCTCTATTACTGTGCTTAGCTATAGAGAGGATTATATTAAACTCTGTAACCTTGCTGGAGCACCTTTGTACATTGCTGCTATATTGATAATCTTTGCGTGATTCAGTTGCAGTTGAAAACCTTTTATTCACAGCATTAACACTTTCAATCCCAGTGAAGATGAGAATCTTTGATATCAGGAGGTGAGCCCCTCAATCTCAGATAATTTTCCTAATTTTTAAAAATGTATTTATTAGTGTGGTCTTGCAGCTGTTCCCTTGGACAATTCTTCTCTTGGACATATACAGGGAATATTCATCAAGCCTAATCATTCAAAAATGGGTAAAACGATTTATTGATTAATGAATTAGTGGTTAACTAAGGGGCTATTATGCTGTTTGATTATTTACAAAATAGTGAATGCTTTTGGAAAATACTTGTGTTCTAAAAGAAATACGCCATAACATTTTGGAGTAATTAAGAAAAACATTTCCTAGTGTTCCCCATTCATGAATTATCTATGAATCAGTAGATTGAAGGAGCAATGTAAGATGTGTTGGCATTTTCTATTTGTGATTAATGCAGACCTAGCAATGGGCCACTTTTCTCTAATATCTGAAGTTAAATGCATAGAAAAATCATTGGAACTTATTGCCCCATCTTCAATATTGCACATTACGAAATAACAATTTTGTGACATTTGCGCTGCATTTCTTTCAAGTAAAGGGAATCCAGTCAGTAGAAAAGAATTCCAAGCTTGATTGCCTTTTCTTTGTCCATAATTCTCTTCTATGCTAGTTCTTTTCCAAATACTTGCTGTTTCTTTTAATTTAGTAAGAATTGCTTCAGGTAGACTGCCGACCTATTTCTCTGTATATTTAAGACCTTCATCAAGCTACCAGTGGAAAGTTCTTGCAAGTGTTTATACAACAGTATTCATTTGCATCTCATGATTATGGCATCTCTTTGGCCTGCATCATTGCAAGTCTCACTGAATCAGCGTTCGTCCGAGAGTCAGGACCAGGCAGGCTGGTCATAGCATGTTCCAGGTCTCTCTTTTGCTGCATAGTCCATGTGGTAAAGGTCACTGCAGCAAGAATGTGGTGAAAGAAGTGATATAATAGAGTAGGGAGAACTGCCTGTGCTTGACATTTCACTTGTGGGTTTTATTTTTTTTCTTAGTTAAATTCTACAGCATTTGCTATGTGCCTATTTTCCTCTTTGAAGGATATTCACATTTCTTCCTGCAGTTCAATGAGTTTTAAAATACCCTTTTTAAAATTATTTTGTCTCTGACAAGTCTGTAGGTGATATCCTGGGAACTTTTACTGCTCTCCAGTGAAGGGCAGGAATGTTCAGGCTAGTACCACTTTGGCATTTGTGCAACTTCTGCCATCCAGTAGAAAAAAAGTAAAGGAGTATATATGAATTACACCTAGATTTTGAGTCTTCTTAGTCACACCAATATGCTGTTTCCTTCTAAAAGTCCAGAAGGTGAATTCTCAAAGAATCAATATCTAAAGTTTCAAGGGATAGCTGTGTTCAGAAATGCTGCAGCTTGACAAAATGACGTGCCTTACTCTGAATGCTTGGTTTGGAAACTTTGAAGTGTATTAGGTCATGGTTACTTTTGCCAATGTTAGTCATTCCTTGATTGGGAAAATCATATAATCAATGAGAGAACTTTGCTGATTATATGTCATAACACATTATTGCTTCCATATGGCTGTGGAAAAGATATGTCTTAAAAGCCTGAGACTTGCAGTTCACTTTTTTCTGTGGTACATACTGTTTGCTCTCTTACATTTAAATCTAAATAATTCAGTGAAGAACATAAATCTAGCAAATTCCTCTGTATTAGTTTCAGACAAAGAGCCCAATTTCTTGAATTGTATTTCTGTAAAGAAGTAGCAGTCAAGCTATGTATTAAAAAATTTAGGAACTTTGACTTAAAATTTGAATACTGTACATTTGCAGTTTTTGTGTATTATGGAATCAATTGCAATAGTTATGTTTTGTGGGGTTTTGTTTACTTTGTTTTGTTTTTAATATAACCTTAAACTTGAAAATCTCTATATAGAGTGCTGCTTTTGATTTGCTTTTAATTTTATATCAAAATGTATTGTAATCAAATGCTTTTAATTGTGCAGTCGATAGACTGATTTGTAGAAGATACATGAAACATACAAAAAACTTCAAACAGAAATAGTAAAAACAAAATTGCATATGAGAATATTTTAAAATCCTAAGTACTAGATTCCCTATCTGTTAGTGGTATAATTATTTAATTACTAACATCTTGCATCATGTGTTCCAATACACTCCTAGGTATTGTGAGAAAATACTACTGCCATACTCTCACTATAATATGTAAAGGGATCTGACACATTTTCCCCTCTCCTCCCTGTGTTTTAGTGAATATTTCAAGTAATGTCTGAGAAATGATATCTTTATGTAATTTCCTGAATAGGTTTAGTTATGAGTAAGGATCATTTTGTTTAAGGCCTATTCTGTTGATATTATTTAACTTGGGAAGGTGACCCTGAGCTAAATTGCAATGTGTAATTTGAATACCCATGGGCTGCCCTTCATTGGTTTGATTGGGAGAGATTATCTGGATTTGTAATATACTTTAATTACTCTGCTTATATAAATTGTCACATTAGAATCTTCTTAACTGTTGAGTCTGTTCTGTCAATGATTCACTAACAATAGGAACATACTAGGCTCTTCCACTGAGATTTAAAGATTTATACCACCAGTGAAAGAACTGAAATGGCTCTATTCAAACCTAGTGTATCTTCACTAGGAAAGAGTATGTGATCTGCTTCTACTCAGGCAACGACTGATGTGTGGTAAATTGAAAGGATCTGTAGCCCCTGTTATTTTGTTAAAAGGCATTTTTTCAATTAAGGGAACACAGTGCAAAATATGTTTTAAGATGTTTGGGGGTGATGTAATCTTGGTGTGCATGTGGAAAAAAGCCCCAGTATGAGTAGGGGGTTTGGGTGGAGGAAGGTATCTTTTAGCAGTGGTTAGCTAAGGTTTTACAGAGAAGCTCCTGTAATTGAAATCACAGAATGGGTCAGGTTGGAAGGCACCACAGTGGGTCATCTGGTCCAATCTCTCTGGTCAAGCAGGATCCTCCTAGAGCACGTGACACAGGATTGTGTCCAGATAGGTCTTGAATATCCCCAGTGAGGGAAGACTCCGTAATCTCTCTGGACAACCTGTGCCAGTGCTCGGTCACCTGCATGTTAATGAAGTTCTTCCTCATGTTCAAGTGGAGTTCGCATGCATCGGTTTCTTCCCATTGCCTCTTGTCCTATTGCTTGGCACCATGAAGAGCCTGGCTCTATCCTCTTGGCACCCTACCTTCAGATACTTGTAGACATTGGCAACATCCTTTCTTAGTTGTGTTTTCTTGAGAATGAACAGGTCCAGCTCTCCCAGTCTATCTTTTTAAGAGAGAATTGTTGTCCTGATATCTGTGTGTGTCTCTTCAGATCTCTCTCTCTCCCATTTATAAACAAGTCCTTTAAATTACGGTCTGAAGCACCTCAGTCCTAGAGTGTTGTGCTGACATCAGCCTCTTTTGACCTTTTACTCCTGGGCATCTGCCTGCCTAACAGCTGTGTTCAGGTGAGCTGGGAGGTTGCCAGCACTTGGAAGAATTCTGCTCTCAAATGGTGTAGGGGTCTTCCAAGATACCGTGGTCTGATGACCTACAGTAACAGGTCCAGCTGACCAGCAACTCGTTTGCCATGTGCAGCATATGTGTCTTGTACAACAAACTGCTCTTGCCTCCTTTGTGGGATTTTGTCTCCTGTTAAACTACAGAAAATGTGAAGGATTGAATCCAGCGTGTGTCAGGTGGGCCCAGAGACCTCTGATTTAGTGTCATAAAAACAGAAATCGGTGTGCTTTGAACCACTTGTAGAGCCCCACTGCTGAACATATGTACTTAAATGACTCAGGGTTTTGTTTTGTTGTTTGTTCATCATTTAAATCGCAGACAACAGTCAGAATGATTAAATCCCTTCTCCCTAGTGGTCAGTTTCAGGAAACTGAAACTAGGTACCTTCCACCCTGTGATTCATTGGTTGTTACATTAAAAAAAATGTCTATTCTGTGTTTGGAAATGAAAGTAGCTACTGCTGCACCTTATGCAGCCTACTTTTTTTTGGTGTGGATTAGTGATGATCAAATTTCTGGGCCCCAACGGACAGAGTTTCTGAGTTAGATGCTCAGATCAAGGCTTTTGTGTAGATCAACTACAGGCACTGAGGGAACTTTTTGGTGAAAAGAGGTTGATCTAAGTGAGCAGTTTGGCAATTATTGTTCAGGAGTCTGAGATCTATTTGTGGTCTGCTTTTTAACTGTTACATCCTTGCATCCCTTTGGATCTCATCCAACATCTAAGACACATCACTTTGTATGCTCCATGTTGTGCCTGCTGAAGGCATTTTGTGACACTGGTATTAATGGTGTCATGCAAGTCTGTGCTATAAAGAACTTAAGCACCAGGGGTGAATTTAAACATTTGATAAAAATCCTGCATATTAGAGTTCTGAGAAATGTTCCTCTTCCCTTGTTAGCCTTCCCTACCTCATTGTACCAGTCAGTAATTGTCATATACATTCATAACCAGACATGTTATTCAGACATCCTTTTTTCAGTAAACCATTTAAACACATGGCTTATTGAAGCAAATTAAAATGAAGGAAGAACACTGAAACATGATTTAATAAATATTGAATTGATAGGGGCATGTTGATGTTTGATAATATTGTATCATGATTTTTCCAGTTCTGCTTGTACAGTCTGCTGTACAGCAGTACAGCTCTGTGGTGGTGGTGGTGCTATTATTGTGGTTTATGCAGTGCTGACACTTACATTATAAACTGTGGGATCTTTTTGCAAATGTTTCTTTTAATGGAAGGGAAAATTTATTTTTGGTCTTAAGTTTCTCATCTTGCTTAGCCTTTTGAAATGTAGTTTTTAATTCCACAAAGGTGGGTGAAAATTTCTGTGGTCTTTGAGAGCTTCTGCTGCAGTCATACCAGTCTCAATATACTGGGTGCTATATAAAGGGATATAAAAAAGAAGTTGTATCTCGAAGAGCTTAGATTTAAAAGGGGGGCTTGGATGTTTGATTCGGACTTGGGCAGAACTTGGTCACCTTCCTTCATGCATGTTTCACTGAAACAGACTGAATGTGGAAGTGGCTGACAGTGTGTAGGTGACTCCGTTTTAAGCACCCAAGTACCCTGGGTACCAAAACGTGTGCCCAGAGACATTAAAGCTGTTTTCGCAGGCTTATAGCTGTTTAGTATCCAGCTTGGGCACTTTGAGGCCATGAAGTAGATGTTTTAGCACTTAAAATTCTTGTAAGCATGCTGTCAGTGCCTTTACTAAACATGCTGATAACCAAGAGTTCAGTGTGGAGCTCTGCCATGCAGCACGCCTGCATTCATAACCGTGGCCGAGAGAAAGGAGGTTCACCTTTTCACACATTAGGTCAAGTGGTCACAATCATTCTCCAGTGGTGGGGAAGCCAAAAGCCTTTATCATGAAATGCCTGAAATCTACATCTATGACTTGCCACCAGTCTCTAAGCTGCACCACCACGCAGCTACTGTGCCACTTCTGTGAATCCAGATCCATTTCTTTTGCCTGAATCTGCATGTGCAAGAGAGGTAGGATCATGCAGTTTGTTACTTGTATCTTGGCACAGTGCTATGATACTGCACTGAAAGCACAGTTGAACCTAGATGCAACCATTTTGGTTTTGCCTTTGTGAATGCCAGTACCATAGTTCAGACTGAAACTAGATGTTCTTTTTTAATGTTTTAAAAAATTATGTATAAGAGTATTTAACTACTCTAAAAATGTATTTTCCTTCACACTTTGTGTTATATTTTATTGTATTGTAAGTGGCTATAATTCAGAAATGTTAGATGATGTATTTACTGTTAACTGTGTATTTAAAGCACAGACAAAAAAATAAATGCCTATGAACAAATCACTAAATAGAACAGTGAGTTTGTCAACATGGGAGTTGGTATCCATAGGGATCAATGAAATAAGTGCTATACTTGCAATTTTCTATAACTAACATGTAATTAAATGGCATAATAGTAAACTAGTTGAATACTCACACTGGATTATTTTCAAAGGCATATGGAGGCCATGCAAGGACCTTTTTCAGTTTAATCTTGGATAAACTTAGTTACAGGAAATGTGTGTGGCTTCTGCTGAAACCTCGCTTCCAGTTCTGATTGCTGGAAGTAACAGTTCTGGTGGAATGATAGGAAGAAATCAGTAGAAGTATTAAAGAAGCATTGGTGTTTTATGGCATTTGACGAAAGTGAAATTGGATGAGTAGCTTTTAAGTAATTCTGCAGTGCTGTTTGCTAAATATTGTTTGGTCACTAAAAGCCGAAAGTACTGCTGTCTAGCAGAGATCTGAGTTTTGTCGCAGTAGCATAAATTTTGAGTGTAAATCTCACTTCAGTGAGACTTACACAATCACAGAAAACATGACTAGTTAAATTTCTACAGGAAAGCCCAATCTTCTGTCATTCAATAGTGCTATATAATTTTTTTGTATTAGCAAATAAGAGGGGAAGGGAAGGAGAGATGCCCTTCTGTATGAAACATCAACACTAGCACTTACATTTTGGATATTATTTTAATGCCATGGTTATTGTGTAGCTTGTTGCTAATCTTTTCGGCAGAAACAAATGTATTTTTCATTGTATTAACATGACCTTTTATTTTAGGGAAACCTTAAGCTGATAACTTTAATGTTGCACACATTTCAAAGGAGCTGATGTGACTCATGTCCAGGGTTTGTTGAGAATGTAAAGCTCTTCTGCCTTCATTGGCATCAAAACTCTCACTTTATTGTTCCCTGCATCAGCTAATCTCCATATCTCTTCAGTTCTGCATGCTGAACTCTTCACAGCTAGTCCAGAGCTGAAGAAGTCTCCACTTTCCCCAGTCACTTCTGTTGCTGTTACCACATCTGTGGTAACATTACAATAGGACACACAATGCAGTTGTTGCCAAAATATCAAAATGAGAAACTGCCCAGAAAACCAACCATATCCTGGGCTGCATGAAAAAACAGCATGGCCAGCAGGCTGAGGGAGGTGATTCTGCCCTTCTACTCTGCTCTGGTGAGATCCCACCTGGAGTATTGCATCCATCTCTGAGGACCTGAGCACAGGATGGATATGGACCTGTTGGAGCAAGTCCAGAGGAGGCCACAAAGTTGATAAGAGGACAGGAGCACCTCCCCTGTGAACACAGGCTGAGAAAGTTGGGGCTGTTCAGTCTGGAGAAGAGAAGGTTGCTTGGAGACCTCATGGCAACCATCCAGTATCTGAAGGGGGGCCCCAGGGAAGATGAAGAGGGACTCTTTGTCAGGAACTGTAGTGACGGGACAAGGAGGAATGGGTACAAACTGAAAGAGGGGAAATTTAGGTTAAATATTAGGAAGAAATCTGTAATGTAAGGGTGGTGAGTCACTGGAACAGCTTGCCAAGCTATGGATNGCTTGCCCAGAAAAGCTATGGATGCCCCACCCCAGGAAGTATTCAAGGCCAGGCTGGATGGGACTTTGAGCAACGTGGTCTAGTGGAAGGTGTCCCTGTCCATGGCAGGGTGTGGGAACTAGATGATCCTTAATGTCCCTTCCAACCCAAACCATTCTATGATTCTATGAACTGTGTTGATAATCTTAGTGATGCAAAAAGAGGGAGACTATTTGCAAGGGAAATCTCCAAATTGAAGCATTGCACAAGTTCTGTTGATTTGCCAAGGGCACAAAGCACCTATTACCTCTCTTTGAATCTGAGCGTGATGGTGCTTTGCTTCCTTTTACTTTGCCTGAGTTTTTATTGAAATAACTGATGTTCATAACTGACAGTCTAAACATCAAATCCATTTACCATCTTAGAAATACTCATATATCTCTTCCCAATCTCCCTAGTTTTAGCCAAGCATATTGGTCGTTCAGGTGGTAGTTTTTAATTATTTATTTGTTTCAACATCAAAAGGTCATTCAGGTCCTTTAAAAAGACTTTATTGAGCTTAATCATGACTGTGCTGGGTAGCTGAGTTTTGTAGATGCTGTGGCTGGCCTGGCTTGGACTGGGAGCCGAGGAGCTGGGAATACCATCTGTGAAGAAAGCAGTATCTGTATTCACAGTGTGTGAGTCCCTGAGGGTGGTAGCCCGTGGCAATGCTGGTAGGAGAGAGGTCTTCTCTTATGTTGAGGAGTTCTGAATCCTTGTAGATCAAATTAAATGACATTGCATTAAGTCTGGATGCTAATATGCATCCAGTGCAGATTATAGACTAGTAGTGACTTTAAAGTTTCCATTATATAGGCAGACTGATGAATTTTGTGTTTTGCTCTTCTAGCTTGACCTAAAGTTTGGCTCCATTTTAGTAATGCAGTCTTGCAAGGGCATATTTTATGATTACAATATCTGCATCCAGATAAATGGCTGCAATTCCTTACCCTAGGTGTAGGATATAGTAAATAATCCCATATGCCACTTGCATACATCCAGCACAACCCTCATTCAGGTAGCACAAACATTCCCTTCTTTATGAAACCAGGGTTCGTTTGAGCTGATGGCAAAATGAAAAAAAAAAAAACCAAACCCACATATCTTTTTACAGAAATAGGAAATTCATTATTTAAAAGAATAAAAACCACACCAAGTTATTACCATTGTAATGAGGCAACTGGTGGTTCCAGAGCTCTTAACAGAATGGAAAATTAAATGTATAAAGTTTTAGAAATTGAGTAATATTTGATGGTATGCTTGTCTAGTGTTAGAAAAATATAGAATCCTGAATAAAAAGTAAAATTGCATTTATTCATATTTTGGAGAGTTAAAAAATATGCTTGTTGGTGGAAGTAGCTGACTACATCAGCTGCAGCATATATGGATGCCCCATCGATTCTAAGCATTTACCTTATTGCAAGCATTTGTGTAGGTTACTATGAATAAACATAAATACTGATTTGTTCATGTTGCCCTTCCACTGACACAGAGATATATTACCTTACTTTGGAAGTCTGTACACCCTTCTACTTTGCATAGATGGCTAAAGGAGATGCAAGGCACCCGTCTTTGGAGAGGCAATTTAGAGGAGAGGAAAAGGTCTTTGTGCAATTTTACAGCATAGTCTGGATGTAAGTAGGGAAGAATTTGGTCCCAGAAGTTTCATTCTCTGCATTGTGAGGCATCATGCTTTCCTTTCTTAACAAAGTAGAACAGAAAAGCCCTTTGTTTTTACTGTTATGCTTTTCTTCTTTTGTAACAGGCAAAAATAATTTTTTACCTTGTTTCTTTAGCCTTGCTTTAACTTTTTCATCGTTTGACCTCTAGACATCACTATTTCTACACCCTTTTCTTTGTCGTTTTTTTAATAAGGGGATGCTCCCAAAGAAGTGTTGCTTGACTTTTTATGCTAATCTCAATTCTATTTCAGTCCATGTTGACTTGGAGAATATGCCTTGTAAATAGGAATACCAACTGACATACTGAATATAATCCTCAGTTTCTAAGCATTGATTGTTTTCACAGCATCCTTAAAGGGTAAGCTGTCTTACTATCCAAATATCATATTTGGGAAACTGAGGCCAACAAAGGCTGTATGATTTATATGAAGCCACAGAGGGAATAAATGTTGAGTTTAGAATTCCTGCCTTCTGTTCCTGTGTTTGGACTCATGCCGTCTCTCAAAGAAATACTTGATTCCTCCTAATATTGCATACCTTTCCTTGTCTGTTAAATGTAGCTATTTGAAAAGTAGCTGGTACTCAATTCTCTCTGTCTGTCCAATTGAAACTAATGAATGCCTGCAGGCAGGCATAAGGTATCGTTACCTTTGACAGCCAGTATGTTTTATGTTTTAAATTATGTGTTGGGCAGAATTTTTGGATACTAATTTGATATAATGAGATGCGCTTCTAATATCAACCCTAGTACGGGAAGGCCTTGCAGCCAACCTACTCTTTATTTAAAATTATTCCATTTCAGATGTCCTAATGAGTGCTGTGAGTTGTGTAATTCTTTCATAATTTTCCCATGTTCCCAGAAGGGAACTAGGAGCTGGAGTTTTTTCTATTTTTGTTTTGGTTTGTTTCAAATTAGGGTAAGCATAAAATAAAGATCTAGGAGATTTTTGTCAAACAGTTGCTATTGTGAGAATGGCAGTTAAGAAAAAAAACAATGTAGTCTACAAATGTTAGGGTTAAGGCAAGTCTTAGTGCCTCTGCAGTTTGCCATTATCTTATAAATATCTCGACTCTGACTTTACAGTGCTGTTTATAGAATTTAATAAAGCAAATGTAATAATGCTGCCTGTGCTTTAATGCACAATCTCAATTGGGTTGACCAGAAGATAAATAGGAACAGGAATGATAGTGCGTTCCTACAGATTGTTTTTAATAAGCATGTTATTTAGTTGATCAGCCCGGTACTGTAATGCCTCCTATTCTGCTCTACCAGACAAATTTATTAATGTGTCCCCCCCTCCATTTCTCTGAGAACATCGATTCCCTGCAGACATATTTCTATTAAACCTCTAGAAAGTCACAACTTCCAAATTAGATTAAGTAGCAGGAATGGTACTAGAAGAATCAAAGAAAATTGAGTGCGTTATTGAATTCATGCCACACTGTCTGAGGAAGAGATGGGAGTTATGTGTAGTGGTAACTTTTGTCTTTACTGTACTAACAAAGCTGTGGGCACTGCTGTCAAACCTAATTGTCTGCAGTGCATCAGGATAAAATGAATCTTTTATCTAAACTCGTACCTAGTGAGATTTTACAAGTGAGAAGTAGATTTCAGAATGAAGCTTTACAATTGATCAAAATCATTTGCCATTATTTGCTGTACACAACTAGTGACAAAAATTTTAAAGAAGCACCTGGCTTTGGATTGGAAGCAGACTTGCTTGTCATGCTAGCAATTGCAAAATGCAGATATTCATTTTAAAGCTGCCAATTTCTCATTTTGATCTGACATATTAAAAAGCATATAATTAATGGTTGACATTAGTAATTAACATTAACTTTATGGTGCTTAATATGCCATCATTCATCCATCAAATAACTGGTATGCATAATGTCTTTGCATAAAGGTTTTAATTGCACAAAATGATCCTTCAGTTCTCAGGCTCTACGGTTTAAAGTAGTTGTAAATGCCTTTTAAAAAGGTGTGAATTTTTCATTTATTGAACATAAACATTGTTTTTGTTTCTCCCTAGGAGCGTGCATGAACGTGTAAACCAGGGACTTCATCTAGGGAATACAGCCCCAGATGCACAGCTTCCATTAGTGGCTAAAGAGCACCACCTTGCTGTCGCCAGTGCTCTCTGGAGAAATTTCTTTCCCTACTTGAAGAGCCAGAGAATGTCACAGCTGCCGCCTTCCCCACAGCTTGCTGATACAGCTGCAGGTTCGCATTGACCCTCCCTGTGACTTTCTGGATTTGGTGCTATTTTCTGGGTCACAAACTTTCAAGGATTTTGTATTTTGGGATAATTCTCCTTCCATGTAGTAACTTTTATATAAATGCAAAAAGTAGATTCTGTGCTAAATGTTTTGACGCAAAGAAATACTGGAGTGTTGAATTCCTTAACAGGATACAAACACATTGAGAATGCCAAAGGGGTTTGAAGCTGTCCAAGCCTGACTTCCTTTTTCACTGCTAGTCACTGATTATAATCAACATTGCAAATGTTATACAATATAAATAAGAATACTGTTTTTCACTATATCCAGAATTCACGTATTTTTGTAGAAGTTTATATAATTTTGTGTCGAACTATTTATTATTGCTGAGGTTCAACCTAAATTTTTAAAAATAATATTTTACATTTGAAGGCAATTTTTAAAAGTTTGCTTACTTTACTTGTTTTCTGCCAAACCCCTATGGTCATGGTCATAAAACTATTTCATAATTTGTTCTAATTATTTATGTTGCTTTACACTGAAGGCTTTTAATCTTGAAGTACAACATTCCATATGTGTGTGAACTCCACATGTAACGAGTCAGCTTGGCAGTGAATAGAAAGATATCCCAGTTTGATCTTTAACATCAGTAGCTAACATTGTATTCTGTAGTTACAATGAAATCTTGTATCCAGTTAACTAAAATTCAGAGGAGTGAAATATAAAATATTTTTTCCCATCATGATATGAATTAGATAAAGTTACAAGCTCAGGAGTACTGAGTTGATAATAGAAAAGCTAAAAGACCCTTCATTTGAAGCAGCTCTGTGGTAGTTAGGAGGTAGCATTAATGAAAGAGGCAGTGTGCAACAGTAGTGGTCTCACACTGCTGAAACGTGTGAGAAACAGCAATACAAATCAAAGGGAGAGGTTGTTAATGTCAAAACTTTCATTCATTTCCTACAGTGTCATATCTTTTTTTATTTTACATTAGCACAGTGAAATAGCAAGAGCAGCAAGCTATTATAAACTCCTCTGAGGAGGAGGGGAGTGCAGTTGTGACCTGCTTTATAGAGACATGTTAGGTAGCACTACAGGGGAAGGCAAACCTTTCCCATGCTGTATGAACTTCTTGCTTTAGAGGTTGCAGCCCAGAGGAGAGAGCAGCTGTCACAGCTCTCCTGCTCCCCCTGCTAGGCAAACAGCCTGGGCCTTCCATTACTATTCTTCTTCCCATTTCTCCCCAACCTGTGTTATGGCTGATGCTGCAGAAAAGAGGAGATAATCTAGAAGAAGGCTGGCACAAATTGCTTCCTCACCCGAGGCAGAGTGGGAACTCTGTATGGCCTTCTTGCTCATTCTGAGGCACATAAGGAAATGTGAAGTCCTTCATAGCTTAAGTTAGTCTGTCCCTATATCATTAATTAAAATAATTTCATTGTTGTTTCTGAAAACTAGCCTTTCCTGTCTAATTCTAAGACAGCTTATCAATGCATGCAGGTTTATATTTAATATTAATTTACATTTAACTTGAATTGGAGAATTTGGAAACTAGTGAGCCCCTTTTTCATTGCCCTCCAACATCAGTTTTCCTGACTTGTTTGATGCCTCTCATTTCCTATAACCTAATAAGTGCTCAGCATTTAAGATTACATTTTATTTCTGACTTTTAATGCACTTGTCATTTGCAATATAAAGAAAGCACTAAATTTTTTATTCTGGTAATGTTAGATACAGATGCTACAGTAGACCTAACAGAAATAGCAAAAGGTTATGCTTCATTAATAACATTCTTCACAAAGTACTGCCCCAGTTTCTAGATCTACAACTGTTATATGGAGATCCTTTTCAAGAGTGAATTTTTCTGTAGTGCTTTATTTATATAATTTTTGGTACATGAAAGCCTATTCTAAAAATAGAAAGGTACCAGCCTTTACTTAGTGAATTGTTTCCAGATACAGTTTTTCACTGTGAGAAGTCTGTAAAAACAATGAAACAAATAAATAAAGCTCAGCCCTGTAAAGCACAGTAATACTTATGTACAAGGGAGGATGTAGTGGATGGAGGTAAGAAAGGGAGATCAAGAAGACAAAAAGGTTTTAAGATGTCTTTTTTATTGCAGAGGTGATAAAACTATGCCTTCACGATTTAGAAACTGTGGTTTTGTGAATCTATTTAAAATTTCAGATGTTTGAACCCATTTTTCCTCCTTTACAGCCAGTGTGTCTTGATGACTTACAAACTGCTTGGGATAGAGACCACATTTATAACATGGATAAAAACACTCTCTCTTAGAACAGTTGCCCGCTTTTAATTGAGATTTCTGGTACTCCCAGATTGCACATTATTAATTGTAATTACTTTTCAGTACTTTTTAGCCATGTTTTCCTCTCGTTGAAAACAGGTTTTACTCTCTTAGCTTTGGATATACCCAGCAAAGCCTTATCAGATCTCCAGCCACAGCCTGTTCTATCAATGATGCGGCTGTTTGGATGGGATGACATGGTGTGGCCTCAGCTGGTGTCAAGATATCTAAGTCATCTAATCCAAAACAGGTGAAATATTGCAACTATTTGTTCTTCCACTACCTTTTCAACCTTCATTAGACTTGTGGAAAATCTTGCTTCAAACGGTAATGTTTCATTAAAATGGTCCAGACTCTTCACATCTTCTCAAAGAGGGTCAGCTATTGCAGATTGCCCAGGACAATCCAGTCAGAATTTTATATACCTGAGAAATTTTATTTTCAGTAAGTAAGGCTCTGTGAACCTAAGATGGATGGGTGGTGGTTGTTTTTGTGGTGTGCTTTTTTTTCCCTGCCTAGCCTTCTTCTGAATCAGGTTTTTGAAGCAGGGGAGGTGAGAAATGAGAGAAAGAGGGAATATTTCTGTGTCGGACTGTATTTAAAAGTGAAAAATGTTGCACATTTTTAGGGTACATACTGTACTAAGGAGCATAACTGTAAATCAGGATATGGTAAAGATTATTTAAGTGTGATTGACAAAGATGAGGCTATGGCCTTCTTGCAGGGAGGTGTTAAAAAAGGTTGAATTTAGTTCCTTGTGTGTCATTTTGGAACTTGGAAGAAGAGTGTTCAGTCCTCTGATTTGCTGTATTTCTCTTTTATGATCTTTATAGAGTGAGTTTCATTCAAAGTTACAGGTACCTAGCATGTGCTGAATGAAATAGGAGTTAGGCACATAAATTCCTTTTATAATTTTAATTTTATAATTTTGAATTTTGTTGCTCTTCAGGTGAGATCATGAAAAACATTTTGATGCCTAAACTGGAATTTTGGTATAATTTAGGTGCTTAAGGTTCATACCAATTCCCCCAGTAAATGCTCAAGTAGGTGACTGAAAGCAGTTACTTAACTATTCATTACCAATATTCATTAAGCACCTGACATATTGTTAAAAATGTATACACAGATACTTTGTTACACTAAGTGAGGTAATGTTTATGGTATTTGGAACCATGGGCCAAGCATTCCTTTTTCCAAGTGTTTAGAAGCACAATTGCATTAGCAAGTACAGAGCACACACATGTATTGAGTTTCCCATACAGCCCTGATGCCATAACTTCTTCTAAAAATGCAGTTAATATTGGTGATAGTTACATGGTGTACATTAGCTGAGAGGTTAGAGCACCTGTGCAAGAATTTGGAAAACCCACATTGAGTGGGTCTTGCACACTGATGAAACTCAAATCTTTATTTCCAAATCCTGCCTTAGAAAGGAATGAGAACACCTTGACCACCTCTGGCAGATTGTGCTGTGGACTAACTGAAAATGTCAGGTTGGTGGATCCATACTGAGAGAACTAGCAGGAGAAAGCCTGGCTCCATAGTTGAGTGATCATTGATATCCATCTGTCTTCTGGTAACGTGTGTGTGAGCACTCACTCTTTCTGGTTCTCTCTCATGTGTTCTCCCTCTGCTCTCACTCTTTGCTTTCCTGAATCTCTCTTCCTGAATCTGGAAGCATGGGACAGAAAGCACTCACACAGAGGCAGATAATTTTGCCCCTAAGCTGTTTCAATTGCCCAGCTTCAAGGAGAATTGTTCATTTCCCTTACTGGTTGCCTCAAGGATCAGGATCCTCAAGGATCAGTTGCCTAGCATTCACTTAAAAACTGAAATATCTGAGAATAGGCATAGGTATGTCCCTACCTTACTAAGGAGTTGTAAGGTGCTCAGATTCTTTGTGACAGGACAGTGAGTAGCTAAGACAAGACATTTTTGATAGAATATAGAGGTATCGTACTTGAAACACAGTTGTCTTGGAAGCAATTATTTTGTAGAATTATTCATGTACTTATTTACCTTAGGCAGTTGTAGAGCAAAAGTTATCAAAGTATCTTAGTGCTGGGATCTTAAGACTTCATGTGCTCTGCTAATTTTCACATCAAACATTCTCAGATAAAAAGTAAAAATATTCTTTTGTTTCCAGTACTGTTACATACACATACACACAAGCTTTGTCATTTCTTTTGCAGTAGTGCCTAAAAGTTCCTCTCCAGATACATGTTGTGTAGGGCACGGTAGTAGTATAACCTGTTTAAGCTAACTTTGAGCATGTGAATAAGCTCAGTGTTTTAAAAGGACCACTTGCCATGCTTCTAGCAGGTATTGTTCATTCCTTCCCAAGAATTAGGAGCATATTCCTCTCCAGTTTTAGGAAGGTGCCTAAATGGCACACCTACCATCAAGCAAGAGAAGCAGAAGTGAGACTACAACAGAGAATGGTTTTGTGAGCCTTTGGGGCCAAGTAGACTAGCTGTGTACATCAAGATTACATGAAACTGAAATTGTTTACACTTTTCTGCAAAGAGCATTAAGTCCGTAGGCATCCTATTTTTTCTCTTTTGGTACTGGAATTCAATGTTAATTTTTATTTTATTTGCTTGCATTTGGTCTCCATACTTACCTTGTCAGTAGTACTTAAGCAGGGATGTTCAGACAAAATATACAGCTGTCACAGGTTTTAAGTAAATGAAGCAGAAAAAACCACCAACTTTATTAATGTTGTTTAGTGGGAAGCAGAATACAGTTTACTTTACATCTGGACCTGTGTTGACTTTCTGTTGCAAGCATGAGTAAAAATCAGTAGAAAATAAGTATATTTACACATACATATATCAAGAATGAGTGCAAGCATTTTTCATCAAAGTCGAAGCATCTAGGACTGACCAGGGAGGAAATCTCTCAAATAAAAGGTGTAACTATTTTCAAGAAATTTCACTGACCTGAAGCACATGTGCAGCTCATCTGATAGTAATTGCAAACAGAGTGGAGAACACACCTGCTGCCTTTTAGCAAGGAGTTTCTGCAGAATTAATTATGTGAGGCTGATATGCTTGGGAAAAATGACTGCAGCAGCTACTCAGAGTAGTCAGGCAAGTAAAACTTTGGGAATACAGAACAGTAGAGTACAGGGATTGTTCATTGAGTGACTCTGGTCTGACACTTGCCTGGTAGAAAGATAAAAATTATATAGCATGTATACTTTTGAAAGTATATGCAGCAAGAATGTGTGGGAATGTATATACTTGTGTGTGTATACATACCTAAATGAATACGTCTGTCAGTGTAGTGCCAAATACAGCAGTTTCCTTTCTCATCTCCAAGATGGCCTTTTATGTTTCCCTTTTTGATCTGTTTTGAACATGACATATCTTTATTTGCTAAAGCAGACCTCTTCTTCTCCATCTTTAATGTAGTTAGAACTAAGCAGACTGCAGAGTAGTGTGGGGCACCTTCGCTGGTTTTGTATGAAAGACAGGAGCAGCTTTAGCAGTTGTCAGTATGAAGTTCCAGGCTGATTCAGATAAACTATTTCCAGCATTGTACACTGTCAGTTTAATAATACTGTCAAATTATCTGTTGTTAGAGGAAGGCATTTCCCATTGTGTGAATTTTCCTCCCTGTTTCATGTACTCAAAACATATATGTGTATATATGCATCTACAGCCAAATGAGACACCCTGTCACCTTTCTGCCTACTTTTATTAGATCTCTCTACCTTTTTCCTTGCTCTTCTACCTAAGCAGTTCGCTGTGTGAAGCTTTTTCCAGTATGGGCTATACATCCTATGAAGCTTTGACAGTGCGTTCGTGGTTTCGCTGCGTTTTGCAAATGTTCCTAGATCAACCAAGTGGTGCCTTGGCCAAGACAGATGCTGAGCGAGCAGTTGGTAAGTGCTCACATTTCCCTCGTGTTTGCACTAACGGGGCTATATTGCAAAGCTGGCAAACATTTTCAGCTAATTACAAAATGTATTTTTGTTTGTATTCCTTTACTTTTACCTAATTACAAAATGTGTTTCTTTACACTGCTTGTGCTATTTATTGATAGTTTGCCTGCTCTGCATATGACAAATTTATCACAAACAAAGATAAAAGAGCTTGTTTCCTTGGAAGCAAAGAATAAACACTTGCTCCCAAGGAGACAAGTTATTTTTCCCCCATGGAGAAACTGCCTCTAAAAAAAGTGAAAATTTGAAGCAAATAGTCAGAAATCATGCTGTGAATGGCCTAAAAGAAAAAAAAGGGGGGGGGGGGAATCTAGTTGCAATTAATTCTCCCCTTTTTTTACACTGGATATTTTGCTTTCGTAGAGCAATACTTCATCACTTCTTGTAAAACCACTGGAGTTCTAATTACCTGTAGAACACATCTTCTAGTCATTCTTTCTCATATACATTTTGCAGATTTTGAAAAAAAACCCAAAACATCAGTACAATGAAATATTTGGTTATCCATACTTAATACTTTCATTCTCTAATAACTTTTATCAGAAAAATAACTTGTTTGGACTATGTTCTTTCTCTGGAGAGATGCGGTTGGTTGCAGAGTACTTGTGTTTTAGACATTTTAAAACAATGTTTCACTTTATCATTTTGGGACTAATTTAAATCCACAAGGATACCTGTATACTGTATTTGCTGATGTACTCTTTTGTAATAATCAGGAAAAGCCTATATGGAGCAGCTGACTGAAATGACAAGACTGATTTTTAAACTCGCAGAAGTAGAAAACATTCTTTCAAAGGCTAATGTTGAGGAGTCAGTTTTCAAGCAAGATCCAGAAAATGCTCTTGTTCAGTTCATTAAGGTACTGTACATCTATTCCTGTGTTAGTTTCATAGGACAATTTCAGTGAAAAGAAACTACTTATTTAGTGTTGAAAAAGAAATTACTCGCAAAAATCTCATGAGAGACTTAGTAAGTTGATTTATATTTATTTCAATGTTTTTGTTTTCTTAGGCTGTTGGTAGAACTTACAGTGGTCTTCAGACACTCCCTGAGAAATCTGCCATGGTAGCAAAGGCTCTGGAGTATTTAGGTGATGTGTTAAAGTATGTAAAACCTTATCTGAAGGCAAAAGGACCTCCAGAAGGTCTGCAGCTTACATATTGGATCATAGGTAATTATTTTACCATCTCTTTTCTTTTAGGAAATAGTTTTAAGGAATCAGTAAAATAAACTTTTAATACTTTTTTCCCCTCTATACTATATATATGTATATATTTCCTCCATATTATTTAATGTTTTTTAAAAAAAAAAGTCACCAAGATGCTACAGTTAAATATTCACATTTTTTCTGGATTTTTTTCTAGATCCTGATGTCTAAACTCCTTGTGGTTTTTGTTTGTGGGGTTTTTTAATTACCCCTGAAAATCAGTATTTTCAAAAGTAGGATGTTTTTATTGTCTTTCACTACTGAAAACCACCTGTTTTACCTAAATAAACTCAGAAACAGTGACAAAAGTTGGGATTTGACTATTTAGCTGTTGTGAGGATTGTTTTAAGGCATAGAAGTTCCTGAAGTTATAGCAGTTTATGCCCAGTTGATCTGCTCTTCCCATAGAGAGTCACGTGATCTTTTTGTATGAGGTCTTCTGTTGTCTCTTTCCTCTGCCCACTCATATTTTAAATGAAAGTGATGAGTGCCGAGTTTTTCCTATAGAGCATAAAAGTAGGTGTGTGCACCCTTCTGAAAGAATTCCAAGTTTTGAACCATGTGGATTGAGGCAACATGCAGCTTGGTGTTCAGTGCCCAAGCTATGGGGAATAGCCTGGCTTGTCAGAGAAAACACTGCAGTAATCCCTTATTTAAATGATTTTTTCAGTCATTGTGTAGTGTAAAGGTAGACCTGGAAGTGCAGTCCTAGAATTCAGCAAACTGTAGGCAGATTTGGTTAGGGCCAATGTGGAGGGGTAAGGCAGAGGTTAAAACCATGGGTTTTTAGGGTGCTTAGATTGGATATTTGGAAAAGGCTCTTCACCCGGAGGGTGGCTGGGCACTGGAGCAGGCTTTCCAGGCAAGTGCTCACAGCACCAGCCTGGTAGAGTTCAAGAAGCGTTTGGACAATGCTCTCAGGCACATGGTGTCACTCTTGGGGTATCCTGTGCAGGGCCAGGAGCTGGACTTTGATGATCCTTGTGGGTCCCTTCCAACTTGGGATATTCTATGATAAGCAGTATAGTGACAGGCTACATGGTGTGTAATGGAGTTGTTAGGGGCCAAGTTGGCTTAGGTGGGTAATTTGCTTCCTTTTGGAACTGTTTCTCTTACATGCACTCTGTACTTTACTGAAATGCAATTCTAGCATTTAAGTGTGGAACTATGGATAGGATGGAAAAAGAAAAGTGCTGTTAATTATCAATGAATGTGCCAGTCTGACTCACTTACTTTTAAAAATAGAGTAAACCTTATGTATCTTAAAGACAGAGGTAAGGATTTGCAGGCACACACAGTTTACATCATGATTATCAGCACAGCAAAAGCATGACCAAGATGTAGAAGGTGCATCAAATGTACTGGAATTAAAGTTTTGTAAAATACTTTACTTTTTTATTGCGAGATCAGCATACTTTGATACACAAGACGTATATCAGATTAAATGTTTTCGGATATCCCGATGTGGGTTGGAGCCTTGGAAAGTAATTTTAGATTGGCATTTTCTTTTTCAGATTGGAATTGTCCTTTTTGTTCTTTGCAGTCGGGAACGATTAATCTTCAGTCATGCTGTTGTGTGCAAGAAATTGTCCTTTTTTTATTTAAGAAAACATAAGGACGGTTTAAAAGAAAAAATATGCAAGCGTATTTCAATCACTGCTTCACATTCTGTGGGCTTGTTAAATTATAAGGACAAAGCAAGAAACTTAGCAAATCTAAACACCTCCTGTCTGTAGTCAGATTGTGTCTTGTACTGTCCCATACATCACAGCAGTGATAATAGAAGGAGTACTTTTAGCTGGAATGACCATGTTTCTTTCAAAGCAGGAAGCTTAGACAACATTATTAGAAGTATTGTTAGGTGATCGTTCTCTTTCTCTGTGATTGATCATTGTGTTTTCTTTCACTCCACAAGATTAATGTTGTTTTGCGTTGTTTTTAGAGATGATAATGAATGACTTTTATAGATTAATAATATCTTGTAACAACCTACTTTTGATTTTCCATTATTTTCAAAGTCTTAGACGTGTTTCCTTGGGATATTAATGTATTTTCAACCCAGCAAACTTTTCTTTCCTCTAATTACATGTAGAGTTAAAAATGTCTGTGGGAACTACTATGTAAGAATCTTGGTTTATTTAATGTGTATTTTGAGTATTAACACTTCCAAGTATAGAGTTATTTTTTCAAGAAAAAATAAACCTCACCTGCAGTAAAGATGTTTCTCAAAGTTAGGGTATTTACACAACAACACCTTTTTCCCTTTTTTTTTTCCAAGTCAAAAGAACGATCTTAAAACTGACTCAAAGCTGAGCAAGTGATATGTTAAAAGTTCTCTGAGGCTCTCAGTTTGCGAACTGAGAGCCCACAAAGACCTGGCAAGACCGTGCTGGTTTAAAGGAGTTGGCTGCTCCTCATTCTTTTTAATCTGCTGAAATTAAATACAATTTGAAGGATATTTAATGTTTTGCTAACATTAAATTGCTGTGTGAGTAGTTGCTGATGTGGCCACAGTTGTGTTAGATAAATGTGAAGGGAAGGCAAAGGCAGCATTTCTCTTTGAATGGGATGAATGCACACAGCAAGGTAAATGTTTAAGTGCATGTGTGCTGATGGCAAGTGTTATGGATCAAGTTTAGTTAAGCTTTCTGCAGGGATGTAAGAGACTTGTCCTTTCTTTACCATTGCTGTACTTTTCCTAAAGCAGCTTCACTTGCTTAAAAATTTCTAATTGTAATGTGCTGAATCAATTTAGATGAACTGTAAATTGACTTTTGAGTTGTTTTGACTGGGATTTTTCTAAAGGGATGCCATGGAATGAGTACACGGGAGTGGGACATTTCAGTTGCTCTTGCTAGTCTTGGATTACCTAATTTAACATAATTGCCTCTTTATGCTTTCTTAATTTTTTTCCCTAACTGTAAATTGCTTTGGGATTTTTTCTTTTAATTTTTTTCAACAGGATATCTGGTAAAGTTCTGGGCACCGATACTGGCCACTTCCAAGGCACAGCAACTCTTGTTCCGCATTGTGGATTGCTTGCTGCTGCCACACTCTGTGCTCCAGCAGGACAAGGAGCTGCCTGTGGCCTTGCTGTCTGCCATTCAGGAAAGCCTGCCTCTTTATCTTCAGGTAAATCTCTGAACTCTATTACCAGCACACAAATGTATCTTCAGGAAAAGAATCATATTGCAGAGGACGTTTTCTTTTTCCCTAGTCAGAACAAGTGTTGACTGAATTTAGAGAAGCAGCAAGAGAAGGTTTTTTTCCTTCTTATGGAAGTGGAAGGAAAATTGCCATCCCCTGATCTTTCCTCTCATGGCAGGCAGCTATGCTATGGGTCACTCCAGAGCTTCTGGTCTCATTGCTGTGTGTGGAAAGCTTTTAGCCAACCTGCTGGTACACGGGTCTCCAGTGTGAGAGATTTCTGTAACAGTGCATCCAGTAATCATAATGTGTAATGAGACAATTGTTAAGATGACAGAGCAAATATTTTAAATCATCCTTGACTTGGCTAACTGTAGATTATTATAGATGAGATACCCTTTTTTCATTGCTGTTAGGAACAAAAGAAAATCGTCAGTGTATTATGCCACTAGTTTATCTTAATGCTTTGAAATGTTTTACTGAATCAAGTTCCTGCTGCTTATGCTTACATGACTAAAGCCTTTTTGCCCATTATTCCTCCTATTCTTCCCTCAGTTTCCCTATCACTCTTGAAACTCTGTAAGGCTTGTTGATGCTGTAGAAAGAGACTAATTCCTGCTGGGGGGAAAGAGAAAAGACTGTATTTTGAAAAGAAATAGTTGACATGTTTTCCTGTAAATCCTTGGGTCTTTTTTGCTTACCATTTTCTCTTCTCTCTTAGTCTTCATTTTGATTGCAGTCTTAACTCACTACTTTGCAGGATTGTATTGTGAAACAATGCAGTGGTGACATTGTAAAGATCCCTTGGATTTCTTCCTTTCAAAAGTAGTTGTGTTGTCATCGAAGGCCTGTCATATGGAACTGAATATGATTATATGAGACTAAGGAGAATATGGCTTGTGTTGCTGCTCTGTAGGTATTTTCAGAAGCTGTATACATGCAGGGCCATCTGGACAATGGTATTACCATGGAGCATGAGTGTCTGTTTGTTCACTTGGTATTTTAGTCATAGAGCCAGTTTCTCTGGAGTCTGCACAGACGGATGGAGTCTTAAGATGAAACCACTTGAGTTGGTTTTGAAGTCCAAGTGTTGTGTACCCTCATTTCCTGTTTAATTTGCCAGTTTCTGACTTCCTGACTTCATTTCTGTACTCTTCATCAGTTTGCTGCACTGTCCATGTGCTTTCCAGTTACACTAGATGATCTTATTTGACCAAATAATTTATTTTGGACAAATGCCTAGAAAACAAGTAGCTCTGTAATTTGACAAACACTCCTGGGGAGAAAAGAGGAGAATTCTTGACTTATTTTTTCTGTTTTGATATGAGACTTCTATATTTTATTAGTTGTTTGTATTTACAAAGTTCTAACATTAAGACATCTCAGGTTGTTGTTTCACAGTTGGCTTAAGGCTAAATTCATTCCCTTTCACCACCATGTGCATTCCCATTTAATTTGCTTTAATGATTCTGTGAATAGCAATTTGTGACCTGAATCAAATAGTAACTAACCCCACAAAACAAGCAAACAAAAACCAAAAACCCAAATGGACATATCAGAGAAGTGGTGAAACAGTATATGTGGCAGGGAAAGCACATCAATATGGTGGGAGGAAAGATGGAGAAACAGAATTCTCTGCAAAATAACTTCATCTTGACTAACTTAGACTGCAGGTGAAATGAGACCTTTCTTGGGTGGCTGCCCTGTGCCTGGTGCTCATTCATGGAGGTGCAGCACTGGTACTTTAGTGCAGGAGCCTTAATTCACCCTAATGTAGACAAACATTGTTCTGTAGATCTGTCTCTTTTAATAGTCTAGCTTACAACTTAATCCTTTGACAGCTACATGAAAATAAAGAAACAGGAATTTGGAGACCATGCAATATTTCTTCTTATACATGCAAATTCTTTATTCATAGTCGAAGTATAAAAGCCCTTGAGTAGAATTTCTACTAGCAGTCTTTTTTTTTTCCTTTAGTCTTCTGAAAAGTTCCAGGCTCAATCTTTTTTTCTTCTCCTCAGTGTGGGCTGCTCCTGCTTTGTTAAAAAAAACTTCAGATCTCAGAAAACATTTTAGTTTTGCTAGCAATGATCTGCAAAAACTTCCCTCTTTCCAGAATCTTTAACAACTGCTCTTAATGTGGTTTAGTTGATCCTTTTTGTGGTTTTAAAAGGGATTTGAAATCAGTCCTAGTAGCACATAATTAATTCCACGTATCTGCTGATGCAGCAATCTTATGGAATCCTATAGAATTTGTGAATTTTTTCATCTTGTAGACAACATACAAAGCTCCTTCCCTTCACACAGTGTAGTTTATTACTAACTTCACAATTCATCAAAACCAGTGACTGTGTCTCACCTTCCTCACCATGCCAAGCCTACAGGTTTGTTTTTAATAGATCAAAATTAGACGCTTTGTTTAATTTTACACAAGCACACATAATTGGCAAATGTGCTAATTAAGGCTGGATGTTGCATTTCTCTCTCTTCAGTTCAGACTGGCTGTATTTATATGTTATGTTTGTGTTTATATAGAAATTGGGGCTATGCAACTCTGCCTTTTGACAGTTACTGGGCAGCTGCTGTGATCTCCACGGCTTATCTAGAAGTTTTTTTTCAAACTCAGTCACTGATGCTGCCTTGTCAAAATAGCTTAGCTATAGCAACTTCTAAACTAGTGTTGGGGTTTTTTTTTCTTGCCTAAAGGGTTGCTGTCTGGATACTATTTCTTTCACTGTGCATCATCTGTTTTGATAATATTTGATGACCTAAGAAAGATTTTATTGAGATACAATATAAAAATTGCCCTCAGAGTTGTTTGAATGACTGACTTTGGAAAGTAAAGCACAAAGAACAGCCATTTTACAATTTTATGGCACTATTCCTAATTATGAGATAGTGAGGCACGTAAAATTTAACCTTAGGTATTTCACTGCTATAAAAAGAAGTTGAGTTTGTGTGGTAGTGGATTGCTGAAGCCTACCGTAGGAAGTTTTGGGCTAAGATTGCTCTTGATGGAATTCTTGGAGAATGATTTGGAGGGATTTTACTGCACTTTTACAAGTAGTATGGGAAAGAAATGAAGCTGTTTTGGAGAAGAAATATTAATTTAAATATATCTTGCATAATACAGTGTGGATGCATGAACTAAGCATTGTATATGTAATAATAAGAAAGGTAAGATACCCTGCTTGATTTATCAGTGTTAATACAGAAGAATTTTGATTTCTATCTAAATATGCAGAGTGGTAAAAGAGCTTCATTCTAAGTAGTGCTTGGCACATACACCCTCCAGTGATTTTAATGGGCCTGTGCAGGCTCAGCATTTGTCAGAGATCAGACCTTAAAAGCCCTCCCATGAGCCACATCTGTGGTCTGATATTTGAGCAAGCTTATTAATACATTTTGTGAATTATAATATATATTTAATAGGAATTGTACAACATTAATTGGTGAACAGCAGATTTATTCCAACAGCAGGACTTATATAATAAGTCATCATTAGGTAGCTTGGCATTTCTGCAGTGAATGGTTCCAGTAATCCATACTAATCGGTTCTTTGCTCCCCACAGGTGATTTACAGATATATGGATAAATCAGAAGAGGCAGCTCTTGGCCCCAAAAGGTTCCTGCAGTGAACACACACAGGAATCAGTTGCCTTTCTGCTAAAATGAGGAGCAGATGATGTCATGCCTCTCTGCTCACCTGAAAATGTAGTTTTAAAATTTTCTTTTTTTTTTTTTTTTTTTTTAACCTTGGAAGATGGCTAAAGAACATAGTTAAGGAAAAGAAAGCAACTCTATCAACCCTTTAAAGTCCATCTGCTGTGGAGGGATTGTCCTAGAGATCTGATGTAATTGATTTCAAATCTCTGGTTCAGAATTGCAGCCCAGTAGCATGGATGTTTCTTTTTTTTTCTCATTTGAACGCTAGCTTCCTTCATCTCTGTTAATTACTGGTGGGATTTAAAAGAAGAAATTTCTGTGTAATTACCTTGTAATCACATCCTTGGCCAGCACTTCCTAGGATGTTTTGCCACTGTACCCAGAGATTTGCAGCTGCTGTGCAGTGTTGATAATTTATGCCTTGTGCCACTTGGGATATGGTGATGTCAGACCTTGTGCAGGTCTGTTGCCCTCTGCACGTTGTAGGGAAAAGGAGGAGTCCAAAGTAAAGAACACAGTGTTGAGCTGAAGTTAGTGGACCTTTGGGTCCAAAAGAGAAATTCAAGTTCTTTTCTAATTTTCTAGGATTCAACTCCAAAAAACAAAAATTATTTTATGAAGAAATCAGGCTAGGTTTGTTGATTCATTTTCAGATTAAATTATTAGAACTGCAAAAATTAATCAGTATTCCTTCAGATATATAATTTTTTTTTTTGCACCTATTAAATAACTTTAGGATCATTTCCTAAAAGCAGTAAGTCTTACTAGTTAATAATAACTGATTTTTTGTTTTTCTTGATACTGCGTATCATTTGTTGATCCTCAATTTGAAGAACTGCCTCATTTTAGTAACTATCACTGTTAGTTCTTCAGAGGTGCTGTGTTCCTCATGTATTCCTGCAGGTATGCTCTGGAAGGTTGTGATGTTCTTTGTGTCGCTTTTATCAGATAAATTAATACACTTTGTCATAGATGTTTGGGTTCTTTTAGTGTTAAAACAGTCTAGAATCGTAAGAGTGCCAGTTCTGATATTTGGATTACGGAATGCATTCTGTCTTTCTGTATGAGCTTTACTACAGAAAGCACAGGCAACTCTTCTTTGTGCCTGCTGCAATATCTTACCAAAAACATCAAACACTTAAGCTTACACACTAAATAGTCTGTCATCTCTAACAGTCTCTCTGAGTCTGCTACTTGCCAAGAAGTAGCAGACTTGTTGTTTTTAAGAATTCTGATACAGCAGCAGCTGCTTTTTCCTACAAAATTTTGCTCTACGTACAAAAAAAGAGGAGAAAATCTGAAGTTCTAATCAAAGTCTCAGTTCAGAAAGTGTGTTTTTTATCATCAAGACTTGCCAAAATTATCAAGGAGCCCTAGAAGTATGTGAAGTGAAACCCTTAACCCAAATCTGTGTTCAAGAAAGCCACCTACAGTGAATCTTCAGGCACCTCATTTCTTGAACTCTCATGTTTCCTGTATTTGTTTACTGTGGAACTAAAAGTCAGAACTCCCCATTTCAAGACCCTCAGCTATGTCTCAGCCTGTAGGGGTTTTTTTCCTTAAACAATTGTTCTGTCACATTCACACAGGTATAGATGAAACTGTTTTTGGGGAGGGACTTCTAAAAAGCAATAAAAATACTTTTTGTCAGTAGCTGGGGAACAAAAGCAGCTTGACTTGAACTGTTCATTCCTGTATTAGGGGCATTAGTTTACCTCAGCAACCATAAATATTCAGACAGCTACTCCTCCAACCAAAAGTGGAGTCTGGACTGCAATGCTAATGGAAGTTTGAAGTACTGTTGAAATTGCTGTCTGGGGAACTCTGTGTTTGACCTTGTTTTACACCATTATTCTTGTTGGACAAAACTATTGTGAAAACTGAGTTCTCCAGAGGCTTCTGTTTGTGCTGCTGACTGTGACCCTTGGGATAGGAGATCACGGGACCTTTTCATTTTTTTCTTAGTGATTTGTTCTTCCTCTCAGTAATCAAAAGAGGGAAGGAAACAAGATCTTAATGTCCTCTTATGGCAACCTATACTAGTAAGAATACTGCTGCTCTTTTCAGGGATAGACCATGCATACATTCTGTAACTACAGGTAGTGTTCAGATAAGCACTTTCTGGGCAAGTACTTTCATTATAGATTTTTCTCTGGATCAATATAGCTTATATTGGATAAATCACAGCAGTTTTAGCCTTATCTTAAACAGAGTTTAAAACCTCCTCTAAATCCCTTATAAATGGTGCCTAATTTACCCTAATTTTTTCATACTATGAGCAAATCTTTTCTTGTCAGAGCTCAATTCAAAGTGCTCATTTTTCGCTATATCATTCATACAAAAATTTCACAGTCTGTTACAAGCAGATGAGGTATTTATTCTTTCTATCCATACTTAAATCTTACCTAACATACTTTGTTAGACCTTGTACAGGATTGAAAACAGAAATGAGAAGCTTTTGGGCACAGAAACTTTCTCAGGTTTGAAATGCCAAGGTTTTATTTTGAATTTGAAGGTGAGCTTACTTGTTCCAAAACTTACCTTTCAGTATGTTAATTAGTCTAGTGAAAGATGCTTCCCTCCTTTGCAAGCCTTGCCTGACTCTGTCTTCATTTGCAGACCATCATATCTGCAGCAAATTACTGGTACTTATTTGTCAGGCAGTAGTCACTCTGTGTGCAGCAGTTTACATAGCACATAGTGAGTATTTAGGCTACAGTTGTTAAGGATTTACTCAAATGTATTGTTAAAAATCTATTCAGTGTCTCACTTTCTAAAATTTTCTTCTACAGGGCCTGTCCTTTATATGTTGTCAGTCCCAAACACAGGGTGCCTATTTAAATCAACTCCTTGGGAGCATTATCCGACATTATTTTGGACGATTTCTCCCTTCTTCTCCGACGGCGCCTGGTGCCGGACAGCATCCTGTGCTCACTGCTTTGTGCAGCTCCATCTCAGCCCCCCAGCTGCTCCGCCTCCGGAAGACCACGTCACATGTCATAAAGTAAGGACCAGTGAAATAAAAACCATCGCGGATTCCGATTTCGCAAACGGCTCCTGAGAAAGGGAACGCCTCTGTTTTCTTCTCAGTTAACTGATAGTGTGGCTGTTGGAGGAGCCTGTGAGTTGCTGGGCAGGGAGCAAAGGAAGGACAGTGCTTATATATCAGGAGAGTGAAATTGGAAAGATTTGTGAGAGAGGAATTAAGGATAAAGGTCTTAGGCTGTAAGAAAAAATATTGCTTGAGGTCAATGAAAAGCAAGCAATTTTCTGGAAAAATTACACTCCAATAAACATCATCATATATTTGTGTCTCAGGCTGTGTTTAGGGTCACAGAGTTGTAGTGCTCAGAGCTGCCACAGTTACCTGTGCATGGGAGGCCTTGTTGCTCTGTAAGTGTCAGGATGTACACAGGTGTGCTAGCTGCCCAGGGGACATGGAAAACTGGGAGTGTGGGAAGAGGGAGGCAGGGAGAGACAGTACTTGTTCACTGCACTGTCACTACTTGCACCATGTCAACAGCAACTGTAAATCTGTGTCCCTGCTGCTGAGAGGCTGAAGCTTTATGTACTGCAGAATAGTGACCAATCTATACTTTTTGTCCATGTTGGGAAAGGAATTAAACCCCCTCAAATACAAGGTGATTGCTTATATTCAGGGTAATGGGATTTTTATTTGTTAAAATGTGGGTATGCATTCTGTAAGTAAAGCCTGTGTCATCACTACTATAATATCACTATATTAAGGGAGTGAATTAAGATTTAACAGTCTTAGTTCTAACATGTTTTTAACTTATGGATACTCAAACTCCATCATCTTAATGAAGTTATTTTTGAATGTGTGCACGCATGTGTGAACATGGGGATTGATAGTGGAAAGAAAGTTCTGAAGGTGTAATGGCACTTGGTGATTTTTAAGAGGTGAAACATTCCTTAATGATCTGGGTAGAGTGTGTTAGAACTGAGCAGGCCTCTGACTTGCAAACTGCTGGCTGGTCAGAGGCAGCCACTAGCCTGTACACAAATACAGTTTACTGGCCGCTTTGCCATGTGAAAGCTGGTGAAGGTATTGCTGCTTTCATCTGCTGAGTCACACCAGTGCTCTGAAGCAGTGCAGTGAAGTACCCAGAGCTCTGAAAGTCAGGTTTCATTTGAAAGTCGTAGAAGCAGCCCTGAGTTTTTAATAAGGATGCCGGTTTTTAATAGATGCATTGCTCAGTAAACATGCATGCCTTGCTTGAGTAGATAACAGTACCTCATATCTAAAAAGCTTTTCTTGAAGATTCTGGGAGTGCTCTTGCTCACTGCTGAATAAATGCTGTGTTTTCTTTTACTTGTGCTCTTCTGTCCTGAATGCTTCAATTTAAACTTACTGTCTTCAGATTTCTTTAATTTGTGGTGTCAAACCAACAGTAGTTCATATTCTTGTATTCTTTTGTGGAAAATTAACAAATCAAGGTCTTCAAATTGAACACTCTATGTGTGTGGTGTTAAAATTTGCTCTTGTTGCAGATCGACAGGTCACCTTTTATCCTTGTGCTATTTTTTATACTGGAGATGACTGTGTTAATTCTGACAGAAAAATCAGTCATTGGCTGTCCCATTGCAACATACTGTTGACAAAAATAAAATAACTACCAGTGTAGCAGCAGAGCTGTTAGCACAAGTCAGATTGTGAGTTTACAAAAGCACATAAAGCTAAATAATGTAATTGAATAACAGCTGGATGTTGGTTTAGGATCTTAGAATCTCGATTCCTTCATTTACTCCATTATATTATGAAGCTGCCTTTGTATTTTAACTTTTATAGCCACACTTGGGTTTTTAATTGCCATTATGATAGCTCTTATTTCTCACTCCCCTCTCAACAGAAGAGTCAGAAGGCATCATTGTCCTCTGACAAATTGGGAGTCATTGCAAAGACTAAGACAAATAGAAGTCATTATTCGAGCTTAGATAAAGATAGAAATCTATGTAATAGGCCTCCTGCTGAAATATCACAGTTATTTTAAGGTATATGGTACTTGCATTGCATGGAAAAAAAAATCATAGACCTTGTTCTGGTTTGCTTTGTCTTCCCAGTGAAAACTACTTGCAGTTCAAAGGTAATGCTCCACCTCCTCGCTTGGCTTCTGTTCTTGCTTTTATTCTTGAAGTACTTCAGAGAACTCAGAGCATTGAACTGTGTGACATTGACTTCATTCTCCCGGCCGTGTTGAAATGCTTGGTACTGGTTAACGAGCTACAAGGTGAGCTGTTTATTTGCTTTAAGTACATCTCTCCACACCCACAAGGTTTCTGTACCGCTGAGCATCTTTCATCCCAGTATTTAAGACTCTCAGATGAGGTGAATAAGGTAATCTGGAAGCTAAACTGGACAAGGGGTTTGGTTTTTTTTCATTAACTGGTCTGGGACGTCTGTCTCCGAGGCAGAGAAGTCTCTAATGAACTAATCAACTTCCCAGGAATCTGAAGGAATTTCCTTTTACCCTGTCCTTCCCATCTAATCTACTCCAGACTTTGCAATTGTGGAAGTTTTCTTCTAAAGTTTTGAGACCAAATAAGGCTAGCATATGTTCTCCCCACAGAGGCATTATAAATGGATTAAAAGTAGAATGTTGCTCTCTGAAGGCATCTTTGAGTCTTCTTTCTTCTTTTAGCATGCTTTGTTTCATAGCAAGAACATCTTTATTTTTAGCTACTTAAAAAATGAAGCGCTCTGTTCACCTCACCATTGTACAACGAATGCACGTAAGCTCAGAATTTCCACTTCTTGCTGCTACAGAGACATTAAGTAAAATTTGGATTCACCTCTGACTTCTCCTGGGAATTTTTCTCTAATAAAGTACTTTTTGATTCTGGTCTATAAGAGTCTTAAGGACAAGATGTACTTGGGAAATTAGCTCAATCATGGCACAACTTTCTCCCTTCCCCCTTTTGTCACCACAGCCATATCTGCTGGAAGCTGAGAGTGCCCACCTTGCAAATTGCTGGGAATAGAATGAGCTGGAAGTCTTGTGCTGCTATAGCCACCAGCTCCCTGCCTGCCTGGACAGGGCTTTTCTACACCAGTCCAGAAAAATTCCTTGCAGCCCTGTTACACCTTTATAAAGGAAGAGCTGTATCTTGCAACTGGAGTATTTATTTGGAAACAATTATTGAGCAAACAGTGGGGGTTTGTGTTGGGGATTTTTTCCCTTAAAAAAAGAGTTAAAGTGCATTTCAGAACAATATCTACCATTGAAAGAACCGAGTAGATGTACATAGCTTTGAGCAGCATGTAATGCTATGACTACCCTTCTTTTGAATCAAATAGGAATGATTCAAGAATATAATCAGAACTTACATTTAAATAAAACCTTTATTTCCTCTAAATGTGTATCTCTTAGCTTTGACTTAAAAAGACCATAGTGTATTTAAAAATCTGTATGTTTAAAGGATAATGGTGGTGAAAATAAGATCTTTGTGTAAATCTGTGACTCATTCTGTTCTTTACAGCCAATCTAACTAACTGCTTTCACAGTCATTCCACTTGCATCAAAGTAAGATGAAACCTTTTTTTTCCTCATTTAAAAATTTTAGTCTTCATGAAAGACATTCTCCAGATGGTCAGTTCAAGAGCTCTGTGTGAATCTTGTGATTTTTCTTTTACAGTTAAAAAAATATCTACAGACATTGTGCAGTACATGGTAGAAGGCTGCCAAGCAGGGTCAGGAGGAGAACATGCCACCCAGCTGACTTCTGTATTTAGGTAACCAGAAAATATGCCAACTGGCAGCAAAGCTACTGCAAGCCAATTGACAGCAAACATGTTTTTTATAAATAACTAATTATCCTTAACATACTGCATTGTTGCTTGTTTGTGGTATTTAAGTAATGGTACTTTTGGCACTGGGTTTGAACACAGCTTGGCCAAAAAGCCAGAGCAGAAAAACAGAAGAGAGAAACATACCTGCTTCCTCATGGATGAGGTACTGTTTTGAAAGGCATACAGTAGGGATGTGTGTTGCTGCTGCAATGGGAAAAACTCCTCAGGACTGCTGATGGTCAGTGTTAGGTGCTGTGAAAGATGTGTGTGCCTAATTTGAAGTGCATGTAATCTTTGTGTAACAAGCTTAGCTTTTTTTATTTGGTTTTGTGACAATAATAGATTATTATAATGCGAACTATGACCTCTGCAAAATGAATCCTGTATCTCACATGGATATGGTAGAATAGCTGCATGACCTGACACCCAGAGACATCCTGGAACCCTTAAGCACTGCTGCTGTATTGGGTCAGGTCTAGGTGAAAGCTCCAGAGAGACTCACAAAAATCAGAACTTCTTGTTTGTGGGTGTGCCAGTCTGTACGTGATACATCACTTTCATGGGGTGTGTTATCCCTAGGGTGTTACTTCTGATTTGAATGTAGTCTGTGATCTTTAAAGACCTCAAAACCTCAGGAAGGTGAATGGATGTGCTTCCATCCAGTACTTTGCCCTGCTTAAGATCCAGCGGAACTTTATAAGAAATGCCAACATTGTTTCTGCAGACTTGAATCTAGAACTCTTGTTTTGTTAGCCTTTTTATTACAATTATTATTATTATTGATTAAATAATAAGTACATGGTTTAGTTTTCCATTCACACATATTACGAAATAAAGTGCACTGGAATGAGGTAGCCTGGGTGAAGCAGCAACAGAATCTGCCAATTTGCTTGAAAATAAATGTGTGGAATTTTTAGCATTAGGCTTCAAAAGCATGGCTTTGTTTAGAGAAAGTATTCCAGGTAGAGTATTCCAGTGTAACAATATGAAAATTGCCATGCAGCCAGATTGCTTGTTGTGATTAGGCTCTTCAGTTGTTCTTGGCATGTTCTCTGCATCTAGTTTTGACCCTGCATTAAATGCCTCTGTATCCCCCTCAGGCAGTTTATCCAGGACTACACTGCTGTCTATGATCACCGCGTTTTCAGCATACTAGAAACAGTGGCAGTCTTGGATCAGACATTGGTTACCAGCTTGATTCCCACCATCACACAGTCTCTGAAGGATTCGGAGCACAAACAAGGTCTTGGAAGAAATGCTGCTCAGAGGTTTGATTTTTATTTAATATTGTTTTTTGACAATGAGCAGTAGAGGTTTATTCTCTTGAAAGAAAGCAGTGTTAAGAGAGCAGCACAGACACTCAAAAAGGAGTGATTTTTAAGTGTGTTCAGCTAAAAATGTCCCTTAACGCACACCTTTCGTGGTTTTAAGCCATCTATATTTGCTAAATATTTCCAGAGATGTTTTGATACTAGGATCCACAGACCACAGTAGAATTTATGTGAAGCCAGGTTGCCTCTACACTGTATGTTGCAACACAGAATAAAGAATTTTCCTGCTAGTCCCTGTTTTAGAGGACTGAATGGCTCATATGTAAAATTACAGTATAATCAGGTATGATCTGAGATGCTTGGAAAAGAAATACCCGTAACTTAATTTCAAGAGCTCTCTCACAATCTAAGCATAGAAGAGCTGTGGGTGTCCAGAAAAGGCTGACTCCAATAGGCACAGCAGGCTCACACTTCCTCCGTTTGCCCCCCAAGAACTTAGGACAGAAATATTTGACTTGTGAATCCATGTGGCATTAGGAGGAAATGGCACGTGAGGGGAGCAGCTCTGCTCAGATGGCGGTTTCTCTGGGTGCAGATGCAGCACTGAACTTCCAGCAGTTTCAGTACTGTTACAAAACCCCAGGAAGCTCTGCCTGGTGTGGCACCCCAGCCGAAAGGGCTCCTGTTAGTGCTGCTCACTGGAGGCTGCCCTGGACTCTCCAGTGGTCTGGGCAGGGAACTGGCCCCAGTGTTTGCATGAATGCACATCCTGGGAATACTCAAAGAGTAGCATCCTGATCAGGCCTCATGCTGGGGAAGTTTTCAGGTGTGTGGTGGCAGTGCCTGGGCTATGAAAAGTCCAAAAGACAGAGTTGTGCAAGAATGTAACTCGTGAGACACTAAAGGATAGTCACAGGGTATTAGTCTTCCATTTAATGCAAAACATATTTCACTCATTTGTAATTATTCACTTTTTATTATCCACTACCACTAACTACGTTTGCTTTTATTTAACAGAATTTGCCCAGGCTCAGCCTGATGTACCATTATATGCAGGATTTCCATACTACATGCTTTTCATCTTTTGATAATGTATTTCATAGCCAAAATTTCTTTGGTTTTGTTTTGCTAACTGCTGTTAATGTGGTAACATTCATCCCATTAGCTCCAAAATAGTGAAAGAAAGCAGGTTGTTTGAGCTTCTTGAAATACATGCTTGGAGATTACTAAAGAGCTACATTTCCTTTAGCCTCATCACTTAAACCATATATATAATCTAATCTGTTGTCGATGTTTTGTGTTAGTAATTTGTATTTAGAATGTGCTCTATTACCCAGCAGCCTGAGGTGATCCATGAGCATTTTATTGTAAGAACACTAATTTTCTCTCTTCAGGAACGCCTGATGGTCTCTCTTCAGCACCAGCCACTAAACAACATTGTATTAACATATCCAGGGCAATTACTGTAGATACTAAAGTGCAAACCTGTGTATATGAAAGACGTTCAGAAGTTGCATTAGATGCTTACAGTGCTGATGCCCAGTGTTGTTGCAAGGAACTAGGATGAAAACTGCAGTTGTGTTTGCTCAAGTTAGTATTTCATGACAAAAATAGATAATTAGAAAAAACCTAAATGTCAGAGGCAGTACTTTAACAATAATTACATTGTCTAGGTTGGAGAGTATTAGAATGAACTTAAGGTGAAAAGTCTCATCAACACATATGCAGTCTTCTGGAAAATCCACTTGAGTGACAGTTCCCTTCTGAATTCCAGGTTTATTTTAAACAGTCGTTGTCCTTGGTTGAGGATGGTGGTGTAACTCTGGGTCAGTGCCAGGCTGCCCCCAAGTGCCAGGGGCTCACATCACTGTTGTGGTGAGAGGCACAGGGACTGCTTAGGCAGAAATGAGAAAGCAAACATCATCAAGTCTGAATGCTCCATGTTTTAAAATGAAGAATTTCTATTTCACAGCAGTCTCCTAAGCAAGTAGACTTCTAAGCATCTTCACTACACTTCTAGCCATAAACAATGCAACCCTTATTCTTCCTCTGACGGGGCCATACTAAAAATTCACAGCAGTTGAACGGGTGGGGGGAAGTTACCATGTTTTAATATCCCAACATCTAAATGTGTTTGGGAATTTTACTCCTAGGATGTGTGAGATTGTTTAAGTAACGTTACATTTTTCAGTTTGGTTTTTTGTTTTGTTTTTTTTTTGCAACAGAGAAGCCTATAAAAGACTCTTATCTTACCTCGCAGAGGCTGGACAAAATGAGATACAAAAACTGGAAAATGAGACAGATCAGCAGTGTGCTAGTGATTAATTCTTTCTTCTTGGACATTGTGACACTGTCAATACCTAAAACTACAGTCTACGACACACTAGACAAGTTCTTTATCTTTACAATGGAAATACATTTATCAATTTTGGTGGTTGTTTTTCCCCCAATTTATGTATTAATTTAAAAAAGTTCTGTGGTATTTTATTATTGTCATGCATTTGCAGAGTAACTCAATTTACTGTTAAATGGGAATGGAAAGATACAGCTAATTTATTAAATGTCTCTATGAACAGAGCCTGTATTGCAACATACAAGACAGGCTTTCAAAGAATTAATTTCACAACTTAGTTCACATTGAGTGAGACCTGTCCCTCTTAACAGTGTACTTTTGAAAATCTTACTCAGTCTGTTCTTAAGAAAATCATAACTTTGTACCTTCTAATTTATTATTTTAGTAGAATGAGAAAAATCTGCTTTCTAGTACTCAACTTGTTGAATGCAGTGCATTCACCAGGAGTTGTGCCAGTGTGATGAAACTTGTGTTGTTGAGAGCTTGTGTTTATGTTGTACAGAATGTATATAGCTGTCTTAACCTTCCCCCTGTATTAAAACATTTAAATATTTCATATTCTACTGCAAAAATCTCTCTGTTGTCTTTGTGGGTAATACAAGAAAAGGTAGGTTTCAATTTCCTGTTCCTTGTCAATACTTGTTCTTAAAATTAACCCATAGTTCCCAGGGGTACCATGATCTTTTAATTAGTCGTGAGACTGTTAATTATCCATGTAGACCAGGTGGGAAAGGTGTGAGAGAAAAAGGAAGAGAGGAACAGACTTCTAATGAAAATACTCATCATTTGATATCAGGCTAGTAATTATTCCTATTTGCCTGAAAAGTTGGATCTTTGAAAATATTTTGGTGTGTTATGGGTCTTTCCAGGATGGATCTAGCTCTGTAATTTTTTCCACTTTTTTTTTTTTTTTCCCAAGTTCTCAGCAAACTTTTATTAATGGCTGTGGTATTCACACTTTTCACTTCCCTCAGTAACCTGAAGCTTTCTGAAAATTTTTGAAACTACTCTTACTGGACTTTGGGAGGGGTAAGTTTGCCCTGGCAACACTGGTGAACAGGCTCTTACTTTTAAAGTTATTCACATTTTAATTTTACAATGTTAATGGGAAGAAAAGATTATTTTTGTGTCTAATAGCTCCACAAAAATCCCTAGAATCTTGTTCAGAACAGCTTCTCTTTAGTTACAGTAATCTTATCAAGTCGAACTGGATAATCTTTTTGCCTAAATTGGCTATCACTACTTCAGATAATGCAGTTACTAAAAGCCTCTTTAGGTTACTTAATAGTGCAGAACATGGAGGTTCTTTTCATTATGAAAGTGACTTATTGAACTTTCATTGTAGCTTCTTGTAAGCTTATGTACCTGGGAGGAGCTTTATTCATCTCAAGAGGATTCTGCTTCTGAAAAGCATTTTAAAAAAAATATAAAAATACCCCTCTCTAAGAAAAATTAATTGAGATGCCTTCGAAATTTGAGTCCTACCACACAGTAGATCACAGAACAGATGACTGACTTCCTGAAAGTAAAAACTGTGTCTTTTAAAGGGTAGAGCAGCTATTATAACAAAGCATTTAATGATGTGTTTAGTAGGTTCTTAAAGACATCTTTAATACTCTCTGTAGTGGTTGGAAGTATCTGAAAAAGCAACAGGACTTTATGTAAATGGGTAGCAGCTCCTGGCGCATGAGAAACTCATTTAAACAGTTCGGAAATTATCATTCTTCTCTCACAACATTAATGCAAACAGAAATAAGGCATTTTGCATCATATCCATCAACCACTGCCAAATGGGCAATCTGGTTTGGTCTATTTATTTGGTATGGACATTTGCAGATGTGACTGATAGTTCCAATAATATTAATGAGAAGAAGACTTGCAGAGTGCTCATCTAGGCTGACTTACCAAGCATACACCAAAACAACAGTCCACAACCCCTTAGGAGGAAAGAAGAAAATGCTGATTTTAAGTACAATATAGAAAAAACCCTGAAAACTAAAAAAATATATATTGTGTCTTATTAGATGCTGTCTGTAAAAAGGCTGCTTAAGACAAGAAACATTATTTAAATTAAACCTTTCTGTATTATTTTACATATGAACAGTTGGGTTTGAAAACTACAAGAGGGTAGTCTCAGTGTAGTTTTAACAAAATACATAATTTCAGTAGCTTTTTCTTGCCCCAAGCTTGGTGCACAGTCTGGGACCAGTGTCTCCTTTCACTCAGGAATCCTAATAATGGTGACAGGAGACCTGTCTGAAACAGAGCTGGCACGAGCCTTGCCAGCATCTTCTGTGCTGATCGTGTTGGCCAGGGGCCTGATCCAGGATGTAAGAGGACTATGAATATATACTACGTCCTTTTTTTTTCCTGCAATGTATAGAATTGAGATCTGAATAGACAGTACTTCATTTTTATATTTCCCCTATTCCAGAATGCAGGATACCAACCACCTCTGACCCATTATCATCCTTGCCCAGCACACGATGAACAATGGCAGGCACAGGGAAGCCTGGCTTATCTATCTTTCCTTTAGTAACCCTAACAAGATAACATAAAAAAAGGTACCTTCTGTTCAGAATTCATGTGTGACTTCCATTAGTCCCACAAAGCTGTCCCTCTATTTCATAACAATTTCCCATTTGTTATTGTTATTAAAGACCAGAAACATGGTAAATTACTCTTTGCTTTCACTTTTAATGACCAAAAAAAAATTGGGGGGCACTTGTTTCAATAAAAGAGCTTCAGAAGTAGAAAAAGTCGCACTTTTTATGCTGGAATAGAGCAGCAGATCTATGGAAGGAATAAGGTCCTGCGTTATCTGTTGTAATTGCACAGAAGAGGAGCTGCCAATAGCAGACACTCCTTGGTCATTTAAGGAACTTTGATAAATGTCCACGTCAATGCAATGTATTTCACTCAGGAAACAAAAAAGAGGTTTTATTGCACTCTGGTTTTTCTTCTTTCAGTGGCTTTTGAAAATTATGTATGCAATGGGTATTTTCACTTAAATCATAATTTAGAATTTTTAACTATTACTTAAAACTTAAATTCAGTGTAATCATCCCATCTGTTAGCAATGGTTATAAAATTATGTTGAAGATTAAAAATCTGATGCAGTGTCAATATGTCCTAGCATAATTAAGCTTGTTTTAAGATGAATGACTACTATATGGCTTTTGTCTACTTGAGCAGCTTTTGCAAGCTTAATGTACAAAGTGCAAAGGTGTGTAGAGAACAACAACAACAACAAAAAAAGAAAAAACTCAGATCGTGTATTCACAGATGTGATATCTTTACAGGCCTTTGGAAATGCCAGCAGAATAATTCCACATTACAACCAAATTCACTGCATGTGTCAGTCCATTGCCACTATCTTGGATCTACCCTCCTCCTTGCAGAATGACACCAAAACAGGCATTAAAAATGCAAGTTTGCTAAATTCATTATTTGTTTTAGAAAGGCCCAGCATGACCTGCATAGGCACCGGTGGAAAAATTAGCACAGCACTTGCTTACATGAATTCAGGATATTGCTAAAAATACTTACTCTGTTCTTCAGTACTTGAAGCATTGCAACATTAACATTTTAAGCATCTTAATTCTGGCATTACTGTGAAATAGTTATATATAGTAATTTCTATTGGAAAACCATTCTTTATGTGGACACTTTTTATCACTTTATAGTGTGTCCTTGGGGGAGAAAAAACCAACTCATTTTGCAAAAATAGAAAACTGCCTAAGCCCTCTATACAGTCTATGTGCTAAACTTCTTGCAGTCTTCCTCCCCTACAAACTCTGCCTGCAGATGAAGTGTTTTAACCTTGCCCTCTTAATTTATTCCACATTCTAATTTTCAATAAACAGATGCCGCCTCTTTTCGTGCTTGTTTCCACATTGTTCCACATTCTGCCTGGGTTGTTTCTGCATGTGTGAATATTCAATTATCTATTTCTCCCCGATTCTGCAACTGATGTACTGAATGTCTGTACAGGTTTGGGGGAGGGTAACTGGGGAAGGCAAAACTTAGAGGAAAAAGAGTTACAGAAGTTTCAGCTGTTCTGGGAGTCAGGAACTTTGCCCACAAGCTGCTAAATTAAGAAGAAGCCACAACTAGAATTGCAATTTTGTAAGCCACAACTAGAAATGCAAGGATTACAAAAACATTACTGCACAGAAGCAGAATTGCTGCACACTGGCCCATAATAGGTGAGTGTTTCTTTAGTCAGCACTTGGGTGTGAAATGCTCAAGAGACACCAAAGTGGCAGAGGAGGCTGTTGGTGCTGCTGCTTGTGAAAATCGGGTATTTTTTGGATTAAAAGCACAAAGCAGCTGATTCCCTTGTGGTTATTTATAGCTAAGAGCTGATAACACATTTTAGGACTTAAAGTATGCTATGTGAAGGATGGAACATTACTCCTTATGGGAGTGGCCCAAAAGAGATCAGAGAACAGCTCTTCAGTACAGCTCTTTTAAGACCTTGTGGCCCATAAGCCTTAGCTGCAGGTCTAAGTAGCTTTAATGTGTAAATCTAAGGAATTCAGGGCACAGAACTGTACTCTCTTCCAAACTGGCCAGTCAGTGACCACTGCTACATTATCCACTTGTAGGGCCACCCCTCTCCCTGAAGCAGTAGTGAGTTCTCACTGGTTGCAGCCTGCCCCATTACCTTGCACACTCCCAGGTGGAAAAAGGACTGCTGTTGGCATCACCTCTCACACTGTGCTGATCAGACTGGCAACAGAACCAGCAAACATGGAAATAATATTCTTGTTCTGGACACCTTTAAGGCTGTGTGGAAAAACGGAGGTAAACTGCATTTCAGAGCTATGGACCAGAACCAGTAGGCTGGGTAGGGATGAAGTTTGGGTTCATAGTTGTATGTTTGTCTAAAACAGTACAAAATTTAGAACATCAGAGATGGAGCTGGAGGTCACACACAGAAGTCTGCAACAGTGGCAGTTTCAGAATCCAGAGGCACCAAGTGGAAAGATGCAGAGCGAGGACTGGGTGATTCAGAAACTTCAGCTCACTGGGCAGCCTTTGCAGGAATCCTGCACAGCTGCAGGTGGCAGGGGAAGCCAGCCTTGCTTTCCCACTCCCACTCCTTCCAGCTGAGACCCCTCAGCCACAGCAGGGCATTCTCTGCTCTTGCATCCACACTGATCCCTTTTCTTACCTGGCAAAAAATAAGTGGGGTTTGCTCATCTGGCAAGGGCTATGAGGCATTTTCTGACTTTCAGGCACAGCAAAGCAGCCCTGCATCTGTCCTGTAGGCCCTGAAACAAAAGCAGAAAGACCCAGATAGGAAAGTGTGACACAAAAACTTAATAGGCTGAGGTTGCTGTGAAAGACCTCTGTAATCAGTGGAGCCTGATGATTAAGAGCCAGAGCAGAATCCTGGCACTAATAGGAGCATACGTGTTGTCCTGAGGCTCTGTGGCAGAGGTACCCCTAACCAATATAACGCAATTGCACAGCTGTTTAAAACTTCTATTCACAGTGCAGACAATTGGTGATACCAACCAGAGCAGTAAAAGTGTCTAAAGGGCAGAGCAAACATGATAAATAACTTTCTTGCCTTTCAGACCTCAAACCAAGGGGCACATGCTGATTTGCATAAGGAAGCTGCCCCACTTTGCTTCTCAAACCCAGGCCACTGTTGCTGCCTTCTGCTGCTGCTCGATCCGGATCCATCGTAATCCCTCCCATTGCTCTCCAGAAACAGCACTTTAGAATTGATTCCATAGCTACAGCTGTGGTCAGCTACAACCTATGCTGAGACATACAAAACATACTTTGCACGATTGTCCAGAAGTGCACTGAGCTTTACAGAAGCTGAGAAATTAATTCTGCCACCTGCAAAAGAGGAAGTGTGTGTCAGTTCTGCCCCCGGAGCAAAAGCTGATCACTCACCTGGTGTGGTACCCCCGGGATGCGACTCAAAGCCCCTGCACACATGCTTTGATTATTTTAGCTGCCCTCCTCTTGAAAATGAGACATCATATGTTTGTGTCCCTGAAAGCCACACGTCAGTCGAAGTTTGAATACTTGCCAGGCTTGGGCCCTGCAGCCCACACAGGAAAATGATTTCCAAACTGTAAATGGCCTGTTTGGAGACCTGTCCCTTGCATGCAGATTTCCAGGAGATCAAACAAAACACGCAACTAAAATGTATCTTGACGTACAGCCTATCCAGGTCCCGTGCAGCATAGGGGAAGGTGGTGCCTGGATGGAGGCTTGCTTGGTGCACAGAGGGGGATGACGTTGGCAACTCGAGCCGGTGCACCAGGCAAAGACTGTGCAGCTGCAGCCCTGCTCCAGGCAACGAGAGTGAGAAAGCTCTGCAAAGAAACCCCCCACCGTAAAACATTCTAACCTGGTAAGTACAGGAAAGGCAAGGTGATGTTCCGTACGTACACTGCCCAGCGGGAGACAGAAATGGTAATAAAGTTACTTCCCTGTAACCAGACCCTTAAAAGATGCGTTTGATTTGAAAGCACAGCTCACTGGACAAAGTCAAACCTGTTCCTGTCCAGCAGGCACGGGCTACTGCTGCAGCACATTCCACACGTGGCATTTGCAGGAGCATCAGTAGGAATCTGATAGGTCTGCTCAGGCAGCACAGTGGCAGGGAGCTGATCAGTAGGTAAGGCAGAGAAGTGCAGAGGATCCATAAATCAGAAATAGAGAAAGATTTAATTACATGCTTGGTTAATATTTACAAACATTGACATTTTTTGTTCAATATGTAAATAAAACACAGAGATAAGAGACAGGGGCTGCAGTAGCCAAGCAAAGCCAAAATACACCAGGTTAGAGTATTTGCTGTGAGCTGGCATATGCCTGCAGAACAGAACGGAGACACACTATATAAACTGAAAGAATAAATAAATAAATATTGACATTGTTCTACACCTGTTTAGCCTCTGGAGACCAGTGATTTGTGGGACCATATGTTGGACAAAATGAGACCGTTCATTGATAATTGTAAATGTGGTGACCCCTTGCAAACTGGATATTAAAAATATTAAGTAAATGGCACATTTTAATTATACAGTAAAGAGGCTGATCTCCACCATTAAAAGACTGCAGCTGTCAGGAAGAATTGATCATATGACAGAAGGTAACATTTATTTGGTAGTAGACCTTGGTAAATGACATCCCAAACAATCTTTAGATTCTCAGACAAACACATTCAGTTCAGACTTGAATATAACCATGAGGCTTCAGTGTCTTTGCCTTTCAGCGGAGACAATTTTTATCTATTCCTCATACCCTATAGGGCTTGTTTGTTTTTTATTTTTGTTTTAATCTGTTTTGAAGTATTTAAATTTCAAATGAAGTATTATTAAATGAGAAATTAAATGTAAACGATGGAGTTTGGAATTGGAAGTCAACACATTTGTTATTCTTTTTGCCAAAGGTATTGAGTAAGTTGCATAATTAGCACAGTATTATATCACCTTTGTCAACATAAACAGAGCTTTTTTTATCATCTTTGAAAATGCCACTGGTGAACAACTGAACGTGCAGACTCCAGAGAAGAGCAGCCCAGGAAGATCTGAGAGCATCCACAATGCCTGACAAAGTTGCATAAGGAAATGAAGTAGACACGGAGCAAGTAGTCACCAGCAGAAATGCCCAACGCTCTCACGTGTGTGCTTCTACATCTGAGGCTGAGGAGGGAAATGCACACAGGTTTTGCAGCTTCCTTCCTGTCTCTTGTGATCTGACTTTAAGACAAATGTGTGATGGTAAAGCAGCAGCCCATGTGGATTGATTCTTCTCACTGATCCAGAGAAACCCTTCTGCCCACAGGGTTTGACGTCTTCCCCCTCCGCTTCTGATTCTGTGAAGCACAAGGAACGTGTCACATTGTGCCGATCCTGTGGTGAGGCACTTGCAGAGTCTGAAGGTTGGGGCACGTGAAATAAGGAGCTGGAAGAAAGCAGGCTGCTATTCCATTGGAAGCGAAGGGGAGCGTAGGCCCATAGAATACCTCTTCCTTCCCCTCCTTGCTAACATCCAGCACCTGCACGTCAAAGCATACAAAATATTTTTGGGATCACAGAAGAAAGCTGAAACAAATTTGCTGGCACCCACCACATGTATTTACCATTAATCCCAGCAGAAAGGTAGCTTCAGATAATTTTTAGATTACTTATGGATCTGGTGATCCGTTTGCTGTTCTCATCACCCAAACCAAAACCTGAGTGCTGAGGCACTCAGTAGCAAACAGTGACATTGGATCCAGCTTCCTGGCAGAAGGTGCAGCTGTGCAAGTGGTCATTCTGCACAGAAGGGCTCCTGTTAGCACAGGGCACAAATCATTTCAACTTGATGCCACACAGGGGGCACGGAAGCTCTACGGAAATGGACATGACAAACAAATGGCTGACTTAAAGTAAGTAAAGGTATATGGAAAAAGCGGGGGGGTTTCTTCCAAAGGAGAGGGCAACCTCAGTTTTCCTCAATTCGAAGATAAAAGGGCTAGTTTTGCTGGTTAAAGCCAGGCACACTGCCAGCAGCTGAGAAGGGACAGCACACGCAGCTCTGCCAAATCACTCATTATACTTCTTTTCCCTTTAATGTGGGGATTGTGTCAGGCAGGCTGCCAGTTCACAGCCAGTCGGGGGATGCGGACAACTGTCCATTTAAGAAAGCAAGATCCCAGGATCATTTTCGCTTGTCACTAAGCCGTATTTAAACCCAGGTGCAATACTGCAAAGTACCTGTTGATTATAAAGGAGCCCACTGGTGGAGTACAGCAGTCACCTCTACGCTGTGCTATTAACTCCATCGAAGCACTACATCTCAGCTACTGATACCCAGGCCAGTCTGAATGACTTTTTCCAATAAATTGTTAGGTATGGCATCCAACAACTTAGTAAAACACAATTATACTAATGACCAGAGCACGGTTTTAACTGTTTATCTTGCATGATCTACTCTTTACCAATTCATGCTACTAAGTGTACATTTTAAGACTAGCAGCTAGGCATCCTAATATATACTCCCTTCTTATGCTAAGCCTAACTTCTAGTCTTATGGCACAGTTTGGAGGTGAAATCCTAAAATCCAAAAGGTTGGAAGCTAAAGAAAATGCTGTTTATCAGCAAAATTGCAGAATCTGAGATGTAAACAAGAGTTTGTGTCTGTAACTGCCCAGCTGGTCACAAAGCAATGGCTGTGATGCAGAACTGCTTCACTCAGAAACATACAGAAAGGTAAGAATTCCTAATTTCTAATTACAGGAATACCTGAAAGCCATGGATCTGTTGGTGAGCTGCTCTTACACAAGACGGGAGAGCAGAAGGATTTGTTGGATAACCTATTGCCTAGAGCAGGGATCAAAAACCTTCCATTGAAGCTTTAAAGCAGTAAGCAGTAGGTGGTCGGGCAGGTCGCAGGCTGACGAACAACGGTCAACAAACAACTCGTTAACTCTGTCTGCCCTTCAGAAACACAACTTGGAAAGAAAAAAAAAAAAGATCAAAATACGGGCTGGAAAATTCATAGCCCTGTCATCCATTTCTGCAACCCTTTTACTTTTGAACTTGATTGTGTAACCTGTGAATATATACACATTATTTTATCCAAACCTTGCCAAAGGAAAGACAGCTTGACTCTGGTTTACTGGAATATCTTAGAGGAATTGCATGCATTGGCTCATCTGGAAATACTTTTAATAACTACAGTATTTCCTCTCTGTTTATGTAGGTTCAGTGGCTGCATAAGAAATATCCTTAATCTCTCCACTTCACATGTATTTTCCTTTTTTAATAACAACTGTGCAAAACTTATCCTTGAAAAATTATTGGAAAAGACTTAAAAAGAAACCTAAATCACTCACCTGGATACATGCCAAAGGCTCATTTGTCCAAATCGAATATCCACCAACTAAATATATTCTACCATTGTGGACAGCAACTCCAGACTCATTTTGACCTAAAGCAAGGAAGGATACAGAAACCACTTTCAGTGTTTAATTAACCCTTTTAACACCAAATGCTGGAGTTCTGTAATAGGATGCAAACACTCCTGGCAGCAACTCAACTGTTTCAGAATTCACAGCGTGTCAGAGTGAAGGTGAGGCGTGAGGGCAGCTCCTCGCTCTCCACGGGAGCCCCGCTCTGTGCTGCCCAGAGTTGGCCCGGGTGAGCGGTAAGGCGGCTGTGCAGGGACCGTCTGCTCCCTCCCGGCGGCACCGCGCCGCGCGTGTGGCACAGGTGACAGGCACGGTCCCCACCTGCCCCTCAGCCTCCATCGGGCACCCTCATCCCTACAGACACAGGGGCTGCGGGCGCCGAGTGCCCCTCACGTGCTGCCCACACCTGCTCACCCCCAGGTACCAGGACGGTGAAAATCGCAGGAGCTGCTGCGCCAGTTCATCCCCATAGCAACGGTCTCCTGCACAGGTTTGGAAGTTTTGCAGGATAAATACAGCCTTAAAAAAAATCTGCATGACACAGTGCAACAGGCACATTTACTGCCAGCTGCACAGACAGAGAGAAAGGCTTAGATGGCTTCTTAAGGTGCAGGCTGTGGAGAGGAGGCTGTCTCACAGCATTTAGTGGGACAGGGTCAGCTCCAGAATGAGGAAGTTGCCTATCGTGCCAGGGTTTTTAAGCTGCAAATCAGATGGCATCCTTCTCAAATGATGTCAGTTCCTCCAGATAATAATTAACTGGTGAGCAAAAGACATATGAAGAACTAGTTCTATTTGACAATATGTAATTCCTTTTTAATTTATGCCTCTCTTCCCAGTGTCCATCAAGTACTCTGATGGCCTGACTTGGAAACCAAGCAACTGCTGGTGCTACTCTAAGAATGTGTCACATGCCTCTCTTGAAGCATGGCCAGCAGGTCCAGGCAGGTGATTCCGCCCCTCTACTCCACTCTGGTGAGATCCTACCTGGAGTGCTGCATCCAGCTCTGGGGACCTCAGTATGGGAAGGACATAGACCTGCTGGAGCAAACCCAGAGGAGGCCACCAAGACGATTAGAGGGATGGACCCCGCCCCCTAGAAGGAAAGGCTGAGAGAATTGGGTCTGTTCAGCCTGAAAAAGAGAAGGCTTCAGGATGACCTAATTGTGGCCTTCCAGTACCTGAAGGGAGCCCACAAGAAAGATGGAGAGGGACTATTTACATGGGCAGGTAGTGACAGGCCAAGGGGGAATGACTTCAAGTGGAAAAAGAATAGGATTAGATTAGATATTAGGAAAATATTATTTACTGTGAGGATGGTGAAGCTGGAACAGGTTGCCCAGAGAAGCTGTGGATGCCCCAATCCAGGAAAAGTTCATGGCCAGGTTGGATGGGGCTTTGAGCAATGTGGTCTAGTGGGAGGTATCCCTGCCCATGGTAGGAGGGTTAGAACTAGATGATTTTAGGGTCCCTTCCAACCCAAACCATTCTACAATTCTGTGTCTCTCCCAGGTACTCAAGGGGGTACTACACCTGGGAACTGTATCGGATGGAGGTGAACTTTGGTGGACTGGGTGGCAGGGACAGTGAGTTGCAGCACTTTGCAAGTTCCGACTGTAACAGTTCTTCCTAGTAACAGTCGACAAGACCTTTACAGATCCTGTAGCTAACTGAGCTGCTCATTCCTGACTTGACAGGATTCCAACAAGGACACCTCCTTTTGGGTAATTTATTAAGAAGATACTGTTTAGATATAAGTGAGGGTTAATAGAATTCAGTGAAAGCTTTGCCCTATAATGCCACGAGAAAGCACTACAAAATGATGTTATCATGGTAGAGACACACCAGTCTCTTGTACACTCAAACAGGGAGCTGAATTTATATACACAGGCAAGCTTTTGGAGAATCAAAAAACACTACTGGTAATATTATGACAAATTATTTTTGACTGCCTAATTAAATTAAATTTATGTGCACCTTCTTTAGAATTGAGTGTACAGTGTGCTAAACCAAATGTTTTGTAGACCACTGAATGCCTGAACTGTAATCAAAAGTGTCTTGTTGGCTGACGACAGTCCCTAAATCAGAAGCAATTGCAGCAAAGTCATGGAATTCACATACTAAAGGTGCATCTAAAGGGAAAAAACCTGATGTTTCAGCTCAGCAGCAGCGAGTTCCCTTTCTGGTGTACAGTACTCACCTGTCAACATGTTGAAGCTGCAACGGGTCCATTGGTCAGCATCTATGCTGTAGGAGTCTATGTGGCGGACCAGGATCCGATCATTGTTGTAGTCGAGGTCATTCCCACCTAACACGTAAAGCTTCCTTTGGACAGCAGCCATGGAATGATACACTCTCCTCTGCAACATCGGGCTACGGCTCAACCACTTATTCTGGGAAGAGAGAGAGAACTTGTCGAAGCACTGCTCAAAGACAAACCTATATTGCAGTACAACAAACAGTAGCACATTACTGGTTCCTTCCTCCCCTTGGTCAGGAATCACAAGTGCATATACTTGTGTTCGTATATCAGACATGTGTCGGTTGTAACACTGACTAGACATAATGGACTTTCAACATGCAGTTTACAGTTCTCACATTTACCTTCATTAATTTAAAAGTATTTCTTGCTCTGTAATTTTTTGTCTAGCGCATCAGGTTTCAAAAGTAATTTTTTTCTTTATTACTCAGCAGCAAACACTCCTTAAGCCAGACTATTAGATGTCTCCTTTGTATACAGTGCTAAAATTATCTGTACCAATGAGCTCTGTTATGAGAGAAGAGAGATTCCTCTACCTTTCGTTATTCAGAAGCTTATTTGATCTTATCCTTGGGGAATGAAGCAACAGGGAGAAATAATTTCCTAAAGAATCTTCTCAAATGATTCATGTACTTGGTTTAATGTTAACCCTTTATTTGTGGGAACTTACAAAATTACAACTTTTGCATATTTTTCTTACTCATTAACGATATTCAAGAATGCTACCTCGTTAGAGGAGAGGTAAGAAGACATAGTAGACAAGGGATTAAAGCACAGTATTTTAAACCTAAGAAAACAATTGCTCCTGCTACACTTACCAAGTCAAGCAACCTTGCAATGGATAAGATTAATTTAAGTGCAGGAAGTTAAAAATCTGTGTGGAAATTTTTTGTGATACACGTGTGGCAACTGAAGAGCCTCTGAACCTCCTGCCTTTTAACTTCCCCCATATATAGCTATACATTTCAATGTGTAGTAGTTAAATATTAGACATTAATGTTTGCATTAGTAGTCCAGTCTCTTAACACCAGACTATAGACACCATCTGCTTTGCAAAGCCTGCCTGCATCCCCTGATTATATCTTTAGCTTCCTCCACTGCAGTGCCTGCCAGGTGAGCCGCACAGCGCCGCAAAGGCAGAGAAACAGAGGGGCCTGGCGGGTCATTTCTAATAAGCCGGTGTGTGAATACTAATCAGTGGTGGGGAAGCAGAGGTCACCCCAGCCGGCTTGCTGGCAGGTAGCTGTGTGCTCGGTGGCAGATGGCAGGCATTATCGACTCGCCACAAAGGCCTCGCGCAGGGGCAGGCGCTGGGGCTGAATGATAGAGTTATTGAGATTCTGTGCGAGATGCAAGCAGATGTGATGGTTTCCAGTATCCACCGTAAACAATATGCCAGCAGAATTTTTAAAAAGAGCTTGTGTGTACAAACACGAAGAGGACCTCGTTTGAAGAATGCAAGCGCACAATTCTTCCGTAACTCTTTACACGCCGGGCCGGGTTTCTCACCGTCGGCACAGCACACTGAGCTAGCTCCACCACTGGGATTCTGGGGTGCACCTTTCACGTCAGCAAGTAAAGAAGCCAGGTGGAAGATACACAACACACACACGGTATCTAAATACGTGGCCACCTCATAAGCAAAATAAGATTGCTGCCTGTAATTACTACTTGGATTTAGGACAGTCAGCATTTGTAAAGTCGATGCATACAAGTGCACCTCAAAAGGAAAGAGGCAGGTGTGTCATCACCTGCCTTCTGCTTCAGGCCCCGTATGTGGTATGCTTTAAAAAGTCAGTGGGAACCACGTAGAAGTATCTCCTGGCACAATTTTGTTCCAAATACAGCAATCAAAGCCCCTATACTACAATCAGAAAAGTCAATACTCTGCCACGTGGGTGTAAATCAGGCTATGCAACTCTGATTGCAAGCTTAGGACTTTTAATTCCTAATACAAGCAAGAGGGCATAGCCATACCCTAACCCTCTGAAATGGTTACTGAGCCGTGCTAACCTAATCAAAACACATACATAATGTATGAAATAATCCCTAAAAGATATTTTAGGTGCTTGGGTAATGAAATGATAGGCACCCTTGCAGTCAGCAGAGTAAATCACAGCCAGGTAGTACAGTTCTCAAAGTATGCAGGCAACAAAAAGGCCAATATATGCAATTCAAAGCAGAAATGCCAACGACAAGGAGCAGTTTTGGGACACTGACTTTGAGTATACATGGCCCAGGGCTGCTGCATTAAGGGAAAGAAAGAAAAAAAAAAAAAGAACAAGCAAAACAAATACTGATAAATACAGGGGATTTAAAGCACATTTCTGTATTTAATCTATGATGTTTCTAATGCCTACAGGCTTAAAAAACATAGTAAGTCGTCAGGGTCTCCATTACTCTGTTAAACTTGCACATCAGTACAAAATGAATTTAAAACACCACTAATTCAAATGGTCAGCACTTTTAGCCTGACAAAATCATTGAATGCATTTGCCAAGAGACCTGTTTGAAGCAAAACATTTCAGAAAAAACATATACAGCACAGATACTCACCTGTTTAGGATCATAGACCATGAGCCTGTTTTGATACTGCGCTGTATTTGTTACTCCTCCTAAGAAAGAGTTTATACAGGTTACATTTCTTCATATAAGCAAAACCAGGACCAAGATCAGGTACAGCAAAATAACCAATTCTGGAGTTCATTTGCAGGTAATAATTATATTACATACCACCACTTCTGCTTACATTCCACCCAACTTTTTAATCTGATTACAAGGCAATAGGTAGCCCCATTTGTCAAACATATAGAAACAATAAACACCCTCCACATGCTTCCTTTGTAAAGCTAATTCTAGGGGCTAAAAATGAGATAAAAATTGATCTGTTTATACATAACTGTGCATTCAGCCTTTGTCAAGACACAAAGATAAAACGCATTTCTGTTCCAAGGAATGTACAGCGTGTGACATGGTTTAAAAGAGGAGGAGATGGGCTTGTATCAAAGAGAAGGAAGAGGTCAGAGAGGAGCTCTGCCTAACCAGGAGCATGATGCGGGATACCACTGCCAGTTAAAAAGCACAGCACAAACCTGTGCAAATGTGCTCCCCTATATTCGAAAGGAATCCTGTATTTAGTTTGCATTATAGAGAGGACATCTCCTGGTCTAGTTGTAGACTTAGGCTGGAGGGTTTCTCCATAGTGACCAGAAACAGTACTACTGTTTATTTTTCAATAATGGTCAGGAAAGCAAGGTACAAAGCACCTCAGAAAAGCTCAGAATAGAGTCTGACCCAAGTAGATGCTGCAAACCAGCTATTCAGCTCAACACAGTAAACAGATGTTTGATGCCCAATCATCCTCTTCTCTATTGGTTTTAAATGGTGAATTTCACTAAGTAAACATGAAAAATTTCTTCAGTCTGTAATCTTACCTGTGCAAACATGTTCCTGAGCATACTCAAGCCTTCTGGGGACATGGTGTCACTGCAGCACTGCCACAGGTCCCAGTCCCCCTCTGTCCCCACCCTGGGCCCATGGCAAGATGGAATCAGAAATAACACCCGCAAGCTGCACCTCACCTTCATCCTGCCAGAAGATCTGGGCAAAACTAGGGCATGTCAGTGGCCTTACACCAGTGAGACTCATACTGACAGACAAACTTTCTATATTACAATTTTAATGGCACGTGCCAATAGTGGACAAAATCCACAGCAAAGACAGGGAGGAATTTCATTTGTCATTACGTTTGTTGATGCTTCTCTTTTTGTGAGGGCATGTCCTGTTTCAGCAGGACAGCAGCAGAGTGACTTACATTCCTGCTGGCTGAGCTGTGGCCCGGTCCCACTAAGGCTGTTGAGTTGTTTTTGGGTTTTTTTTATCTCCAAGCACCATGCCAGGGAATCCTCATTTTGCCAGCCTCCAACTATGCCGTGGGCAGCATTTTGGTTCAGAGCCATAGCAGGATTTTGAAGCAACTCTGCCACCTCTCACATATCATTTTAGGTTGTAAGTTGAGACGGCTGTGCATTCAAGTTAAACCAGAAGCTCTGCTCCAGATGTGTACCAGGTGCTCCAGTTCCTAATGGCAGCGTAAGGGTGTGAAATATTAACTGGTCTTTTGGATGGCTCTGTACCGTCTGAGTACTGGGAACACTTGAGCCAGAGGACCAGAACAAACCTAGTCCAAAGCAAAAAAAATGTGCCGAGTACATGGAGTAAATATAGAGAACTCGGCACCAAAGTTTTATTTGCTGATCTGCTCCAGCTGGGCTGAGTTACTTGATAACATGTAAGTACCCTCTGATCACTCCAAATAACTTGGGTGAGGCCAAGAATTGATGGCAGAAACTACAGATGTATCTATGTTAGAGTCTGGGCTTGAACTGCAGTAGCAGGGAGAAAGAATGCTGTAACTTGGGTGCATCTCTGCAAGCACCAGCCCATACTGGGCCCCTCCACAGGGATGGCAGCGCAAACTCCCAGCTCAGAGACACGGCTGGGATGAGATGCAGTCTTCCCAAACTGTTTCCATCACACTGTGCCACACCCTGCCCGTCACAGCACCTGTGAAGAGTGCACACAAGAACAGGCACTGGAAAGCAATGACTGCCCCTGTGTCTAAACTCACAATCTGTTATTTGTCCCTACACTCTTGTGCAGCCTTCACATTCTTAGCGGTCGTCAGCCACACGCAAAACCCAATCTTTTCTAATATCTGTTTTGTAATTTGATTTCTTTTTTATGTGTAGTTATTTTCACTCCCAGTATAACGTTTAAAATGAGACACCAGATTAGTATTTTGAAAAATAAAAATCACAGTGATTTGGATTATTACCTCCAGAATGTTAAACTACAGGAGACACATCAGAAACACAATGCTGGGTCATGCATTTCCATTTTGAAAGGACACCTTAATTTGGGGGGAAAGATGTGAAGGAAGAAAAGAAAGAGGAGTGTAGTTTCCTCGTAAAACAATAAAAAAAGCAAATAAGCAAAATTATTTGCTTCTCTTCACAAAGAGCCCCTCACATCAAGTACATAGCTTACATCTTTTCCCCTGCAATATTGCTCATCTCTGGTGTTTTATCATTACATTCCCTTCACATACCGCTCTTCACTTTTAGATTAATCTGCCAAAATGAGATGCTAAGGATTTGCATACAGATTTGACTACACAAAAATAGATCTGGAATTAATAACAGTCTCTATATGTTTTAATTTCTTCTAGACTGGAGTACCCTTGCCTCCAGCAGTATTCTTGGCTTTGAAAGTCATCAAGCTGATTTGTCTGCTCTTAGGTTATGATGCCACATGCTGCTACACTGTCCCCTGCAATCAAAGTGCTCGCAGAGATAGATTCCATGCCTTCCCCTAACAAGTATATTTTATAGATTGGCAGTTTTGATCTCCCCTCCCCAGGGGGATAATCTGCATCTTAACAGGTTTCTATAGATACATCTGTCATTAAATATGCCATCTTATATCTGCATCAATTTTCAAACTCTAGTTCCTTCTAACTTTGAAGTGCTATAGCAAAAGTTTAAAAATTTCTGCCAAAATTCAGATTTAACAAGTCTGCAATGTCCTCTTGAACTATTTTTTTAAAAATACTCAAGACAGCTGGGAAAGGGCAAAAGAACAGTCTCTTAAAATTAAGAAAAAGGAAGGAAAAAAACTTTAAATGGTACTAAAAATAATACATACTTTCTCAGAAAAGAAACAGGGTAATTCTGAGAGAATTTCTTAAACTTCTCCACTGTGTTTTCTATGAGGAGAGGACAGAAAGAGAGGCATCGCAATGACAGGAAGTATTTAAAAATACAAACTATGCTATTAAATTTGATGTCAAGCAATAACATCTAATGTGGTAGTAATCTAACAGTTAGAGGAAAAAAAAAGTCTGGCTGGCTAAATCACAGAAAATTTACAGTTTGGTCAGCACTTGCCAGGCTTTACAAACAGAGCAATGATTACACCACTTTGCCATGAGCAGCTTGCCTTGAGGACTCCAGCTCCTGGGAGGCAAGGAGCACCCTCAGGACAAGACTGTGCCTTTCCTGCTCTTACAGACATGAGCACTGAGCACACCCTCATGGAAAGCCCATCATCCCATCCATGCACTTACAATGTTCTTACACTGCCACACTCACTGTTGCTCACTTCCTTGTAGGCTGTAAACATTGCTTTTAAAGCCCTCCAAGACCTGTAAATTCCTAACTCATTCAACAGTGCCCCTCTGCATGGGGAAGTCGCTCGAGGTTTCCAAAACACACCTTGTCCATCCCTTTCCCACACCTGGGAAACATTTTGGACTGTTACAGCGCCCCCAAACAGTCCACAGACAGTCCCCAGAAAATATCACAACCCTCTCCGAAGTCCCCAAGTGCTAGCTGTGTGCAGGAATCCGAGTTCACTGGGAGACACGTAGAACTACATGTTGGCAAAGAGCTCCCATGTGTGTTCATTCCAGCAAATCCAGGGAATATACAGAAACTCATGACATGCACCCCAAGGTGCTCTGCCATTTTAAAACAGAAATCTCTCCTCTCTTAGGTGTCTGTGTGTTAAACACAACAGAATCCTTCCTCAACATGCAAACCCAGTGCCTCTTACTTCAGCCAGCCCAGGTGCAGTGAGGACAGCTGAGCTGGAGCCTATTTTCCCACCCTAAGGAGTCTCCTGGAAGATGCCAACAGCAGCTCTGATTAATGCTCTTCGATTCCAGATGCAATCGAGCCGCAAACAAGAGGGGCACAAGCCTCAGGTTTGTTTACATCATTAAAGTGGATGTTTACATTCAATCTAAGAAGAATCAGTGGCATCAAACCAATAATGTCCATGACTAAAAGGTGTGAGATCTATTACCTTCATTCAAATATAGCAAAAATTAGGTCTCTGTATGTTCCATATACAGACTGGGCCACTAAGGCAATTTTTATGTACTTGTTAACCTCGCGCTCCCAGTAAATCCTGTGCTAGCCACACTGTAAAACTTGATTTGGATAGATTCTGTAAATTCTTATTATTCCCAATCTATCTTTCATAAAAGAATTTCATGGGCATTTACTGAGAAAAAATTATTTTCTTCACAAGAGCATACTGATAGTAAGGTCATACTTTTCATCCCAAATCACTTGCAAACTCAGAATAATTCTTCAAGATACGTTATGGCCATCATTTCCTTGGCCAAAATCTCCACCATTAGGGAAGAAACAAAAGTCAAAACTCAAAAAGAATCTTGAATTTTGAAGAAAAATATTTATATCTTTGCATATTAAATACAAAGTAACCTTGGCTTGTTTACCCCTTCCCCCAAGTTGAGTTTCTATGTGCATGTCAAGATGTGATTTTAGCTGACACACTTTAGGTCAGGCAACTCTGGCCTCTGCAAAACAAGAGTGTAACACTTGGCTTTAAACAAGACTTTTCATGTGCTAATCTCGTGAGCACCTCAGGCAAGGGGAAGCATCATTATCCCAAGACGCAGGTGCAGGAATGGCCCAGAGCTGAAGAGCCTGGCAGAGGTTCCCTGCCCCTCGCTGTTCCCAGAGGCGCTACATCTATTCGGGTGGAGGAAGGTTAAGGTGTATAGAAGAGTAGGTGTCCAGATTTGCACGTGCACACCACAGAGGATTCAGGGAAATGGGCATAGTTCAAGTCCTCCCTCTTATGGAAAATATTTCCCCGCTTTTATAGGTAGTGATTGTTAGTAATGTTGAACTCCAAGGTGTCTGGCATACTTTGTTTCTCTTTCACTGAAATACTTCACTTTTCAAGCATGTGACATGCAATTCGTTTGCAAAATTGGTCGTGGCATCAGGTGTTAACTGGGGCCTAGCAGAATCATTTTTCTATAAAATTTCCAAGCCATCTGCCTGATGCTGCAATGTCAGTACAGAGAACTTACTTGTCATGGTTTAACCCCTGTGAGCAACTAAGCCCCACACAGTCACATTCACTCCCCCAGGGCGGGATGGGGGAGAGAATCGGAAAAGTAAAACTGAGGAAACGCATGGGTTGGGATAAAGAAAGTTTAAAAAAAAGTAAAAGCGGCTTAAAGTAAAAGCCATGCACACAAGCAAAGCAAACCAAGGAATTAATTCACTGCTTTCCACGGGCAGGCAGGTGTTCAGCATCTCCAGGAAAGCAGGGATCCATCAAGCATAACTGCAACTTGGGAAGTCAAACACCAGCACTACGAAGGTTCCCCCAATTCCTCCTTCTTCCCCCAGCTTTATATGCTGAGCATGATGTCATATGGTATGGAATATCCCTTTGGTCAGCAGGGGTCAGCTGTCCTGACTGTGCCCCCTCCCAAGCTCTTGGCCATCCCCAGCCTCCTTGCTGGTGAAGTGGGGTGAGAAGCAGATAAGGTCCTGACTCAGTGCAAGTACTGCTCAGCAATAACAAGAACATCCCTGTTATCTCGACTGTTTCCAGCACAAATGCAAGACATAGCCCATACTAGCTGCTATGAGGAAAATTAACTCTATCCCAGTCAAAATCAGCACATTATTTCAATAAATTCTCATGTATCTTTCTAAATAAGAAAATAAAATGAGGGCTGTAGGGGACAAACAATAAATAGTGACACGAATTTAAAAATACAGAGCTCAGAAAACTCAAGGGCTGAACCCACTTGTGCTGACTAGAGGGTCTGAATAGTTCCAGAGTGCAAAACGCTCCCTCTTTCAACCTGCTTCTGTCGGGTTAAAAACCCCAACAAGGTGGTAGCAGTTTAGGAGCCACTCTGCCACCTGAAACACCAGCCACCCATCTTCTATTGCCGGCGTGTGCTTACACTTGTACAGCGTTTTGTTTAGCCCATTTCCCTTTCCTGATCCGTTGCCATGATTTTATTCTCTAATATTTTCGAATTCTTGTCATACTTGTCCCAAAGGAGCAGCAAAGTAAAGCTGAAAATGAATCCCAGTAATAACAGAAACCCCATAAGCCCAGTCAGCTTTCGATCAGCAAAGCCTTTAAGAGGGCACAGGGCTGTAGCTGAGGCACTGAGTAAGTAAATGGCCAGTGTGCAGATCATGTTTTGATGGCTCTCTCCACAAACAGAAAGGCTAGAAACTTATATTATCACTATTTAATTTATTCCCTCACTAAAAACTGGGCACATTTCCATGGTTCCCTTGCCAGCTGGTAGTAGCAGACTGACTTTGAGAGCTCTTTGCTGATGACCTGTATTTCCCAGAAAAAGCAGCAGGGATACAGCTCAGAAACATCTCTAACTCAGACTAATTTTTTAATTACTTAATTTTAGGCCACATACTTCAAAATTAGGTTCCCTCCTGCATTACTAATTACTTTTATGCTAACAACTTATATTCAGTGATGAACAGTGGATTTTCCAGCAGTGACTACGATACAATAAAACATCTCTCTGTGCTATTCCCCTGCCCCTGAATGTACGTGTACTACCAGCTACATTCTAGTCCTAAGCAATTAATTAATAACAGAAAGCTATAGTTATTACATCTCCATCTACTTCTCTTTTTAAAATAACTCTGTTCAATACACAGAGACCAGTTTTCAATCTGAGAGTACAGAATTCAGATCGATACCTACTGAAGTGTAGCACAGTATGCTCTCGTACTTCATAATGACCTGTCAGAATTGAGCAACTCAAAACTTCCAAGCATTTTCTCAGAACGTATCAAAATACAACTGAAAAGCCCTGTCTACCTTATTCCGCGGTTGATAGCATTCCCAAATGTAAGTGGAACAACACTGGTAAAATATTTTTTGTTGTTTTGCCCAGTTTGAAAGTGTTCACTAATAGGCTTCCACTTACCTCTTCCCCTGATTCTACAGCTCTGTTAGAGGCATATCCTTGAACATAATATCACTCTGCATCATTACATAAATGCAAGCAGTATTTAAAAAACAGAGACAGGCATGCATTTCACCTACATAACTAAGCATATGAATTAATCCTCAGTATAATTTCCCCTTTCGTAGCATACTTGGAAAGATTAATCTTCAACCAGTCCCACATTTGACTTCAAAATCCCTGTCAAATACTTTCTTGTGTTTTGGTTATTTTGGCTTGTTCGTTTTTTTTTTTGAATGAAATTAAGACCTAAAAAATTACTTTTTTCATTTACTGGAGGAAAGACCACACTGATGGATTTCTACTGCACATTCAATGATTTTACAGGAGTATGTTAAACATAATTTCCTAAAAAGCCCTATTCTTCAAAAATACTGACAAATGTAAACCACAAGACAGGAAAAGAACCCAGTAATCAAGACACAGCACTAGTAACATCCATGTATTTGAAGTGCCCACCACAGACACACATCCCTCTCCACTAATAAAATAGGAAAGGTAGTGAATAAACAGGATAATGCTCTGAATACACTCAGCTGGTACTCTAAAGCAGAAACCTTGTTCCTGTAATGTACCTGGGTCTGATTTCAGGATTAACACACAGCATAAACTCTACAAGACTCCTTAAATAACGATCACTGAAAAAAGTGACCCAAAGTACCTGCCAGAGGATCTTGGTGATTTTCTGTGTTCTGTCCCGCTTTTAATTCCAAAGTCATTATTCATTACTTTAGTGTAGACATTAAAAATAGACAACTGCTAATTCCCCTGCCAATGCTTGGGAATCCATTCCCATGAGGCACATAATCCACAGAGACAGAAAGGTACATCCTCTAACCCAAACGACCCTTTGACGTGCACAGCGAAGGCCTGAGTAGCTACCTCAGTCGTACATTCACACACCTTCTTTTCACCACAGGCATTCCAGACCATATTAAAATCCCCAGAGGGTTTCTATGGTGAAGATGGCAATCACTGAACATTTACCTCAAGGGCTCTCCCCGTTTACTCATTAGCTCCCTTAGTAAATATTGTAACTATATAACCCTCCATGGCACACTCCTTAGTAAAGGGGGAGTATTTTCCTGTCAAATCTTCCGTAGACAGCATCAACCATATTCCAAAATAACTAATACCAGAAAAGTCACTACAAAGACTGAGGACACAATGTCCTCCATTCCCATCAATGTAACAAAAGTGTAACATAAAAACATAAAAACACATGTAACATAAAAACTACCTCAGACTCAGTTGCAAATGATACATTATTTTAGGATTATAAGACCTATACATTCATCTGTCTGTGCTGTAAAACTATGATTACATCCAGACTGTCTTGTGCACTCGTTACGGACAGAGCCATGGGTGATTTCTAAAAACAGGTCATCTTGGCCTGTTACAATATCCTGAAGACCAAGTGGGAGCAAATCATACACCTGCCTTCAAACCCTGGAACAACACAAGCCAACAAGCACTTAATTTTCCATTTCATCATTGGGAATAAATGAGTCATGGAATATCCTGAGTTGGAAGGGACCCACAAGGATCACCGAAGTCCAACTCCTGGCCCTGCACAGGCTCAAGAATCACACCGTGTGCCTGAAAGCATTGTCCAAACAGTTCTTCTGCCAGGCNTCTTGAACTCTGCCAGGCTTGCTGCTGTGACCACTGGCCTGGAGAGCCTGTTCCAGTGCCCAGTCAACCTGTGGGTGAAGAACCTTTTCCTAATATCCAACATAAACCTCCCCTAACACAACTTCAGGCCATTCTCTCGAGTTCTGTCAGTGTCAAAAGTACCAGACCATACTACAGAAACTATGTCCTTTTTTTGTTTGTTTTTAAGGAAGCACGTGGAATTTATCATTGGAAATCTGTACAAAAGTGCATTATCATTCCATTCCACTGTGATTTATGAATGGTGACTGGAGATAGCACATATGATATCAGCAGCTTTGAAACACACAGGGACACTTAGGAGAGATAAAGTACTCTATCAGGTACCGTATGCTCCTACACTTCTAAAGAGGCTTCAATTCCTTGAAATACCCATCTTCTAAGACAAAAGTTATCAGGACATACAAACCAAAGAAGATTTATTAGTTTAATTCAAGACAGTATTTTGGTATTTTGTTAGTACCTCAAACTGTGTGAAACGTTTTCTACCTGATATCCAAAGAAGACCATCCACCACATATCCCGCATGGCACGAGAGCGATCGATCAAAGGACTGTACAAAGGTCCACTTGTTCTTCTTGGGGCAGTAGCGTTCCACTGTGGGTAACACTTGACGCAATTCATTTCTGCCCCCTACGGCATAGAGGTACTCGTCCACGGCTCCCAGCACAAAGTGTTCCCGGCAGTTCTTCATCGGAGCTATCTCAGCCCAGGAATTAGTGCGGGGGTCATACCGACAGACCGTTCTCACGGCACACGTGCGCCCTGTGGAGTGCTCTGCCTCTCCACCAGCTACAAAAAGAAAGTCTCCCATGACAGCAACACAGTGGTGGCTTCTGCCGACAGGCATGGGCGCTAGCTCGCTCCAGTTGGCGATCCCTGCGATGTGCACGTTCTCTTGGTCTACTGGGTTGAAGTATCGCAGTTCCTTCACCTTACAGACCTCACGCTTTTTCCCGCCAATAATGTAAAGAGTGTCTGACTGGAAGCGAGGTTTAGTCCTTGTGGTTTGCCAAACCGGCTGTGCATAGACGCTCTGGTGGTAAGCCAAGGCCTCATTAATGAGCGCTGTCGCGGTTTCACTTGCTTGGACGAGAGGATGAGTAAGAGCTACAGTATGCAGTGTATCCACATCCATAAGGCCAAAGCGGACATACTGGAGAAGTTCATCCAGGTACTGGTAGCGGCAGTTGTGTTCCAACCACCTCACAGCCAGCTAGAAGTGGGGGGAAGGAAGTGAAAAACAAGACACCAATTATTTGTGTACAATTCTGTCAAAATTTGGTCTTTTGGAAACAGCGTGCATTCCATGAGCAGCTGTATACTTGTCCCAGTCATGGTATCTATCAATCTGAAAAGCAGCTATGAAAGCCTATTAGTCAAGATAAAGAGATACCTATTAAAACTACCTACAGTATACATACAAAAGCATTTTATGGCACCAGGTCCCTTAAAGAATTTCCACAGCATTATCAGTTGTCACTACTGCTATGCAATACCCTCATTGTGCAATCTTTTAGTGATGCTGGAGACCATATTATCGCTAAATCAAGCTGCTGGAAAAATAATATAAACGTAGGGACTATGGGATCACTGGATACCTTAGGTACCCTAGAAAGAAGACTAATGTCAGAGGATTGGAAAGAAAAGCCTTTTCACCTCTGCCATCTTTTATCGTATTTATGACAAAATATTGAAGGATTATAACACAATACATACTGAATCCTTCAATTTTTTTTTTCTTCTTCATTTATTTATTCATAAAGTGGAGAAAGTTGTAAAGGGACAAAAAAGTTAAGCCAGAGAAGAGAGAAGCACAGAAGAGGCTCTGCTACTTTGGGGCTGACAGAAAGCAGCAAGGAAAACTCTAAAACTGTTCACCAATTGCAGCTGGTATCAGACAACCCTCTTTCTTATATTTACTGTTGAAAACTGGAGATAATCTTCTTATTAAGGCTGCGGTAGTAGTGAATAGGTTGGAAGAATCTCTTTGATTGTAACAATCTATGCCATTCTTGCTTGTACATCATGATGTAAGACTGTCAGTGCACTACAATGTTGCTGATTCATGTTTAAGCTTATGACTGAATACAATTCCCATCTCTTTTTTGTGTTTTTTTCTGCAGAACCTCCACAAAGGTTCATGCTTCCTCTGTCATTACCAAACTCTCTCTTATTACTTTAGACCATTGCTGCAGTCTGTCAAGATCATTCCCAAATCCATTTCGTATTTTCAAAAGGGCCTGAAGATCATTTCTCCATCTGATTTTCTGAAAACATAAATCCCAAATTATTCTTTCATCAAAGTCATTATCAAAGACATCAACTAATTCTGGACAAAGACACACTTCTATACTTGATACTTCAAACTACTTTGACACAGAACTCATGGAGTGGTGTTTCTAAGTTAGCTGCACGATAAAAAAATTTTCAGCTAAATCTTACTGTCCTGTACCACTACTGGAAATGTCACAGGAAGGAGCTGAAAATAAAGGCTTCTGCTATTCATGGCTTTCATACACGATGTATTAAATTTATTACTGCTTCTGTATTCTGTCAGAGAGGGAAGATGACAAACCAAAACCACCTTATTATCAAGATTAATTTGAAATACTTTTTCTTCACTGTGAACCCCTGTGAAACAAAGAATCAATGAAGGGCATCAAAAATGCAACAGTAGTTCAGTCAGTTAAATGCTGTATTGAGTTTCAAATATGTGTATTAGCTATATGTATTTTGACTTGCTAGTAAAAAAGGCATTAATCAATTTGAAAATGTTTATGGACTTGAAATCATTGGGCTTTGAATCACGTGTTCTAAACCCACCAAACCCATGTGTCTGGTGTCTCCTACTGAGTAGTATTAGGCAACTCCCTATTCTGTATCTTAGGCCATGTGAATGATTCCTGAAAGGCACTTAGCTCTCATCATTTAGCACTTGAAGTGAAATTCAGGCTATCTTCATCATGCTGAAGACACCAACGATTCATACCAACTGAATGATGTGTGGTTGTCATATTGAGATAGAAGAATTTACAAAAACTAAGTTCTTATCTGTCAGCACTTGCATCCAATAGACTGGCTACTTTTGAAACTATAAGCTCATGCCTTCACTCACATCTACAGTGGCATCTTAGAGGTATCACTTTTGCTACAATGACAGACATTATAGGCTCTTTAAAAGACAGGCACTAACATAAAACAAGACTTGTTACCCACAAGGTTTTTAGAGGAAGTTTAGTATTAATGCCTTATTAATATCTTAGAACTTCATCCATCTTCTTTCCTGCATTATCCTCCCTTTGCTCCCCCAATAAATACCATATAAACACACAAGCAACACCACACACATTCATACCTTTCAAAGACATGGTACCCACACTCATTTCTGCACATGGGATGTGTGATGATCTGCACTGAGGGGATGGACATCTCCACTACAATACATTTTCTCTGCTGTATGGAGTTTGGCACATGCAACTTGGTTCATTCTCAGTTAGGTCTGTACTAACAAAGAGTAGTCCTGGAGTTGTAAAAAAATGTTTCACTGAAACCAATAATGTTTAATTTCTCTGTAAAGTCACAGAATTTCTAAACCACCACAGCGACGGCTACAAAGTGATACAAAGATTCTGCTGGCACTCATATGAGATGTAAAACCCATTCCTCTTTGGTCTTGGACCAAAACTTTCTCTATACTTTCCATACTATTTTATCTCCACTCATCTCTCCTGCATCTTTATTTATGAAAACATTTGAACCTTTCCGAATTAAGATTATTGCAACCTGCTTGGAGTTCTCTACATGCTGCACCTCAAGGTATCCTTGGCCTATGCTACTGCCACGTTTTGCAGCTGCAACAGCAATGGGAAGGGCAAAATGAATCCCAGGCTGTCTTTTGTGTAGGTTGCTACTGGCTGTTATCAGACTCCACATCTGAGGGCAATTTGCCGTGGAAGGCTGTATTTTACTGCATTTAGAAAGCAGGGCTAAGAACCCTGCACATCACTACATCACCAGGCATTTGATAATCAGCAGAGCAGCTCTACTGGGTCTTGGCAAAGCAACTGGGTCTGTGAATCACCATGTGTTTAGAAGCTCCTGTCCAAATCAACTCATGCTACTGTTTGAACACATTTTGACTACAATTCCCTGTGTGACCCACACCTAATCTGTGACACTTCAAGGCAGAGAAAAGGCCACAAGAGCTAAAAGCGAAAATGTTTTTTATTCTTTGTCTTGCTATTCCTTCTTGTAACAATAACTGTTACCCCATTTTTAGTGCCATAAATACATTTTAGATCACTAATTTAAAATAACTGCTAGGAATTTAAGCTACAAATGCAGGCATCTATGTGTATATTTACAGAATACACGACCAACTCCTAAACAGTGACACGAGGCTCTGAAGCAGGTCATCTGGTTTCAAGGACACTCACAAACTGAATCTTAGACTTCTACATTACCACGTTCTCTAGGAGAACATGGTGTCTCACACAATGGAGGCACGGAAGAAAATTGAGTGTGGGTGAACAGATATTGTAGTCACTGGGTTTGGCAGCTATTGGAAGGCTGAAGAAGCTCAAAAGAAAGAAAACTGAATTCCCCAACAAATCTTTCACTCCTACTACAAGTAGTCACTGATGGACTGTAATACAGTTCTACATTTCCATCTATGCAAAGGAGTAAAATATAACTCTCATCACCATACGGCTGACAGAAACTTCCATGTACAATACCAGCAAACATCTGTATATTTAACAACCCAAGTTCTAACATCTTTACTCAGGTTTTGTTTAATTCAGAGCTAAAAACCTGGTGCCTATATAGAAGCTCCAAAACTCAGCCCATCTATACACTAATTATAGTGTCTATGTTTAAGCCTCTCTGGCAGAAACAATTAGCAACTATAATCAGTATTGGCAAAATAAACTCAAAGCCATTACAGACTTTATGATGCTGCAAGGAAAGACATTCCAGCTTCTCTAAGGAGATACCAATAGCACTTGAAATTACAACTCTGTTTAAAATGCTAACAAGTAAGCAAGCAAAAAAAAAAAAAACCCAAACAAAAAAACCACATAACCATCCACAATTTTGAGGTTTAAAATATTTGTATCACTGCTAAATAATTTACAAAAATAAGAACAGACTCCGAGTCCTACTGCCATATAGGCAAATTCTGTTTAAACTGCTAGAAGCTTCTTTTCTATTAATTTTAATGTATGAGTGTGTGAGTAAAGGAAGCTACAGCCTAGTGCCTATATCAACTTTAATAAATAATATATTTTGCCATATTCATCTTCTAAACTAAGTAAATGATAAAAGTAGACCCTCAGAAGGACAGGATTTTTCAAACCAGATTAATTCTCTTATTCTAATGCCTTAACCCAAAGGAATTTTCTTCTCCAAGGTTACATTACACGATTTAGCAATGGAGTGCATTCTTAAAACAGCATAAAAGAGATGGAAAAAATATGTTGTGGCACAGTTGGAGCATACATCAAAGTACATCTGCATGTTGGATAGTGATCTCATTGTTTTTCCAACACCTGCTTCTGCTTCCAGCACAGTGCTTCGACAGCCCAAGTCGCACAGCCTTGGAGCGCAGTCCATCCCTCCCTGCTGTTAATGGTGTTCACACCACACGCTGCACAGCCAGAGCGGGCACAGAGGCAGTGGGGGTTAAAGCTGAATTAGAAGTTTCACTCCTGTTGAAGATAACCCTGCAAGAAGTAGTTACCTGGTCCTTTGGGCTGCCAGCTATCCCAGGGAGTAAGAGAGCCCATAACGTCTGTGTCTTGCCTGTTCAGCATGCCCCTGCCATCCTTCTCAAGCCACTCTGCTGGGAAACATGCCAGACCTTCACTTGACATCACAGCAAGTTTTCTAATCAGAAAAGTCAAGCTACTTCATGAGTGCAAAAAGTTTGACATATTCATATTTATTAGACTCAGGTTCACTTAGAAACTACTTTAAGTCACAAAGTCAGTGTCAGGGAAAGTTTCTGTTGACAGAACTCCAAGAAAAAAATACTTTTCTAAGCCTACTCTGAGAGGCAAGGGGCCATGGGAACTCTATTAAAGTCATCTTGGTCTGCTCTTTAGTTAATGCATTCATGTTGTAGCCCAACAGACTGCAAATATGCTGCTTTATATCATCTACGATGTCTAATAAATGAGAGGAAACCAAAAAGTTATTGTAGTGGAAAAAATGTCTTTTGGCATTTTGCTTGTTTGTTTCAGCAACAACAAATAAAACGAAACAAATTTTCTAAGGTTTCAAAACAATGAAATCACACTGTCTCATTAAAGCAAATGGAAATCTTAATTATAATAACTTCATGAACATTCTCAATTTAGGAGAAAAGAAAATTTTAAATTAGGAAAAAAAAGTGGAAAGATGTATTTTCCTGGACTGAGATCAGACATACGCAACACAAATGACCAGATTAGTGTGTGACAACCTGATAACGATATATGTCAGGGGAAGAGAAAGAACTGCAAATCTCACCTGAGCAGTCGTTCTATTCCTTAACAGAAGCAAAAATTTTTGACCAGAAAAGAAAAAAAATCAAATTAATATCCTTGTTTACTTAGCATATTGGACAGTGATATAGACCTGATCTTACCGATTTTTTTTTAAGCCAAGAGTCATGAAAACAACAGAGCTACTACAGCAATCACCTCAAAGCACCACGAAGGGAACTTCAAAAAGCAAGACTTCAACTTTACTAGTTCAGTATTTGAAAACACTAGAAATATACTTTGGCTCTAAACTCACACATAATTTTGCCTTTTATTGGATTATATCTAACTCAGCAAGACTGAGGTGTTCCAGAATGGAACCTCCTGTCTCAAAACCACATTTCAGTTGGCAATAGACAGCAACACCCTGGCTCTTCAAATTTCAAGTACAGGAGCAGAATTTAGGGAAAAGCCAGAACATTTACTAAAGCTCTGAAACAAAGTCCCCTGAAGGCTATGGAGGAACTGCCACCTATCTAAAATAAACAGGGACTTCCAAAGGGCTTGAATTTGGATCTCTAAAGGGTCTTAGTCCTCCTCTCTTTCTCTAGAGACTACAAAGGACAAAACCCAGGGGGTTTAGGATATTCATTTAAGCACTTTATTTAAGTAAGGTGAACTAAATTGGTCTGTAACACCCATTTAAGAAGAAAGAAAATGTAAAAATTGTTGCTGAGGAAAAAAACCCCACCACACAACAAAATACATACACACAATTTTTCAAACCCATGAGTTACACATGAATATTTTTAGAAGTTAGTAACCACGCAGCACTGCCTCCAGACTCTCTCTGCAATTTTATCAATCAGGTACTATCTCACAGTTGTGGACAGCATGGAAAATGAGTGTCTTGAGCCTAGATGCAAGAGAGCCTTAAAGATTGAAACCTTTTTCTTTTGAATTTAAAATGTGCATAAAAATAAGACTCTAATGAACCGCATGTGGAACAATCAAAATTATGAGGTATTTGCATTTCTTTTGCACCTTGAGCCAAACAACTACAAAATTATGCATATGATTCTCTGAATCTGAACACAGTAAATATTAATAATCTCTGAATCAGCAATGAAATGCCTTTTGCCCCTGAACCCTGACGAGAGACTTTCCAACTCAAGAAGTTGTAGTACAGTGACTGAGACCACATTTACAAGGCACTGAGCTGAGGCATGTGCACGTAGCCTGTGAAAATAAAGCTGTGCCATCCCCCACCCTCTTTACACAGAGACATTTTTAAATTACCTGTTTGTCAGTTTTACAAATGTGTGTCTACGTAAGCAGCTCCCTGTGTGGCGCTGCGTTAGCAAGCAGGCATGCTTTCATTTGCACATTCGGATTTTACAATCAGAATTAAAACATTTGCTCTGTTCAGGGTGAGCTGATAAACAGGGATTTTAAAATTTCCGGTTTTTTTTTTTTTTTAATGTGAAAAATGAAAGAAAAGCGTTCCTCTAGATGTATTATGCCTTTGGGCTCCATGTGAGGGAAGCGAGAAAAGACAGAGAAAGCTACTGTGAAGGTCACAGAGTGAAAGAACTTCCTCAGGGCACAGAATAAATTAAATCCCAAGGAAAAAATAAAATGTGATTTCCAGAGTGTGAGGCACAAACTCAAAATGACAATGATTGACAGCCAAACTATATCCGTGCAATATCGAAGACTGCACGTTCTCATTTACCTCAGTGTAGCCAGCAAGCGCCCATTAAACATCCGTCTGATGCCCAAATTAACCTTCTTGGCAAACTGAAAGAGGCACAAACTATCATAATCAACCTTTCATTATCACAGCAGCCTCTAGTTAAAGGGTCAGAATAATTGTGCCATCAGAGCCCTGATTGTTTTCAATCAACAGACGACTGGAGTGACAGCTCAGTGATGGAGTAGTTTGATGAAACCGCACCAGGCCTAATCAGAGCAGATGAAAGGAAGGCATGATTGGTGCAAATGAACAGTCGTGCCTCTCTTTTTCATTTACAATCTGAAATTACTCTTAAATTTACAGGGTTTTTTCTCCCTTATGAGTACCTCTGAAAGAATGTTTGACTTATTATGGGTTCTGACAGTGCAGAGTTATAAAACACAGGTAGGGTTTTCAGCCCAGGCTTTAAGTGGGTATTCAGCATAATTTTAACAAATTCACTCTTGAAAAGCACAAAATGACTAAAGACTTCCAATGACCTAACCTTTCAGTGCTGTTTGATTAGCAGAACAATTTATCACAGCTCACATTCTTCATGATAAGAGAAGATTTAAAAAAATGGACAGGGATCTCTTGAAAATGTTTTTTCTTAGCCAATATATTTATTGCATTATTGCTCTCCTGTTCTCTCTCTCTCACACACACACAAGAGAAAAAAAAAAATTAAAGAACACTGCATTAATAAACCTTTTCCTCTTTGAATGAATAATAGAATCCAAGCAAGGGTTTGTTTGGAGATGAAAGCAGAGACCAATTATCATGCCACTGACAGCATCAATATTTAGTTTTTTGGTGGGTTGGATTGTTCATTCCCACATTTTAAAGGATGGAAAATTAATCAATCCCACTAGGTGTTTCTTACTTTACTCATCAGCACTGATTCAGAATGCTTCACAAATAAACAGGTGGAGGGGGGGGAAAGAAAGGGAAAAAATGTAGGGGCTGCATAAGCAAAATTTGGAAAGAAAGAATGAAAGGTTCAAGTTTCCTGCACCTTCTCAGCTAGTTCACTTCCTCTCCCACACTTGCCCTGCTCCAGCCACATGGCTTCTCAACCTCAGAGCACTGCTGCAAGGAAGGTGAGGTAAACAAAAAGAATCTAAGTGAATTCTACATCTGAAACAAGCAAGTATTTCAAGTGGTGAGTGGTAAATCATGTGTTCTGTGATTTAGGTCATCATCAGATGTTCTCTAGTTTGTCAAGCATTACAAAATGTATACCAATGTTCTGGTCAGTGTACCAAAAGAAAGAAAAGCACCCTAGAAGCCAAGATTAAGATTTGCCTGAAGCGGGAGTGGATAGAGGAGTTTGACCCAAACACCAAAGACTTTTAACAAATTTTAGGTCACGTACCTCTTCTCACACTGCAGAATTAAAGGTTTAGTTCCTTAAAAGCTTGGGACAGTAGGCAGAACATTTATCTAAGTGGAAGTGCCCTCAGTGGAAGATGTGAGCAGACTTGCACATCCTTACTGACACACAGGATGCCATTTACAATTACTGAAGTTTACTATTGATATAAGAAGGTTGATAGGCTCTTTTTATTTGTATAGTGAGGAATATTTACTACCCTCAGAGAGTATGAAGGCTTCAAGCCAGCTCAATTAAGATATATTAGCTCCAAGTCCCAGATAAAAGAAGCATGACTAAAGTTGCCCAGTCTGCCAGTGGTTTGGCAAGAAATACTTCCCCCCCAGTGCTTCCAGTTAGCTGACAGCTGAGTTCAATATTTGAAATAGAAGGAAAGGTGAAACATCCAAACTTTTCCAAGTATAAAGACATTGTTTATGAAATATACATATATTTAAAAATATATATATATATATATTTAATGGACTCTTGCGAATGAACCCAAAACATTCCTAACAAAACAGTGAAGAAGGAAAGTAAGAGTTTGGGAAGCTGCCAATATGTGCTTTGTTGGATGCAGCAGAAAGGCAACTCAGAAGCAAACACTTTTCCCTAAATAAATAGCAGTGTCTCACATTCACATTTCCCCACCAGAAGGGATCACAGCACATATCCCAAGATCCTGTCATTCTGCTATTTGTCCCCAACTCCTACCCAGCCAACCCCACACTAGTGCTAGACCCCTGCCTCAACAGTGGCACAGGCACTGTGTACAAGGGTGCCCCTGAAACGCGTTCCCAAACTGAAGACTAAGATCACAGCTGGCAGAAAGACAAAATATGCATCCTTCCAGACTCAAACATAATCACTGTGATGCAGTCAGACTCTCAGATTCACAGATGGACAGGGTTTGGAGGACTGAGGGATTGGCTCAGGCAATAAAGAGGGAAGCCAAATAAAAATGAGTTGACTTCGGGAAAGACACAGCCCCAAAGGAAGATTAGAGAATACCAAGATTCATTATCTCCAGAGAGGGAAAGCACTTGTTAGAATATGTCCTCCTGACCTCTGATCAGTCAGCAAAAGCTGCAGTGGATTTGTCCAGAGTACTACTTAGGGAGCTCTTGGTCTGCTAAACAAGGAATGCTATACCTCTTGACTGGAGCTTGCTGGTTCGGGACCTCTGCGATGTCAAGACTGCAACTTTCAGAACATGAGCCCTGCAGTCTGTAAGCCACTTTGCAAGAGGCAGAAATCCGATTTTGATTTTTCAGCTGAAAAATACTGCAGCAAGCAGAGATATTGGTCAAAGTCTCTAGCACCAAAAATAATGCATTTCATTATATTATATTGTGATTAAAGCAAAGGTAGATAATGCAGCTGTTTTAATAACAAACATTTATAAAAATTAATGGCATTAAAGTGAACGACAATGTATTAAAAATACTTTTCAATTTTTCTCAGGTGCTGGTAAGGTCTATCTTCTGAAAGCATTTAAGCTGTAAAGTATCCATCATCAGTTGCCCAATTCCTGCTAGACAGAAATATTGTCCTGTACAGTCTTTCAATCGGTGCAAAGAGGATATGAACCTCTTTGTAGATTTGTAGATACACACATTTAGCAGATTTCTTAGTCATAATTAAACAGCTCCAGTAGTAATAATTTCAACAGCTATAGTTCCATCTCAGAAATTTTTAATAAATGTTTCCACACAATACCCTTGAGAGAAAGAGAGGAATTCTCTATCCAAAGACAAACTCTTCACCAGCCAAATACAGTCCCTTGCATTCCCAGTTCAGTGATTTACTGCAACTTTCCTTCTTCCCTGGTGCTACGTAATTATAGTGGCCTTCTAAAAAGGAGCATTATTTTATCAAAAAGGTTTATGAGAAAGACAAGTGATAGTTTCATTTTTTTATGTATGTGTTTCCTATGAAACACATAGGAAAAAAGGTCAGTTTTATAATAACAGTTAAGAATAGAATGCATGCTTTTCAGAAATGTATTCACTTCTTTTATACACTTTGTCTATTGTATTTACTGGCAATAAGACTAAGAAGTAGTCTATCTAGAAGACACTAACTAAACTCAATAAAGATATTCCATGCTTTTAGACTTACAATAAAATAACTATGATCACAAATCAGCTTTACAAAAGGCTAGCTGAACTACATTAATATATAACATTATATATGGTAAGGAATCATATAAATGAATCATATTAAAGGAAAGAGTTGCTATAATAGAAAAACTGAACCTCTCATCTACTGGATCTCAAAGTGAAGTAAGGTACAGACAGAAGGTAAACTCTCAGCTGTTGTAAATTATCACAGCTCATGGAAGCTTGCCATTTTACACCTTCTGAGGAATCTGAACTTCAAAATTGCTTTCCTTCCAAGTATCTGAAAGCAATTTATAAGCAGTAAAAGTCAGGCTTCTCTGAGAGAAGTTTACATTTCAACCACCTTCTCAAAACGGGAACTAAGAGAGAGAAAAATTAAGTGTCTTAATCAAAATATTCTCTCCCCTCAATCTGTCAAACTGAGTCTCTTTATTCCACTACAAAAAGTCCTGTGGAAATTTTGGTGCTCCACGCCACAGAGCAAAGTCTGGTGAGACGTAGGTATCTGAAACCAAAGACAAAATGGTTCCCTAAATATCATCTGTCGAAAGCACTTGAGACACATTTGCAGCTGAAAAGTTGATCTCCACACAGGCAATAAGCCGCTGCATTCTTTCTTGACCTTGGAGCAGCAAAGACACGACTATCCCATGGTGTGCTTCGAGAGAAGTCGCTCTTGCGCCATCAGGTCCTCAAACCACGGAAGAATTTACTGTATAGTCATTTAAAGCTTCTCTACAAAGGCAGGCTTACAAATGTGCTTCTTGCACCCAACTGGTTCTTCCTTTGTGATAGAAGGGGTGAGCAAGGCCCAGAGCAACTCCTCACAATGGCACTCCGCACGTACAAAGTGTGTTCAAAAGCCGTATGAGCCTGTGTGTAGCTCCTATTGCAACTTGACTTGACACCTTCTCCGCTGCTCACAACCACTCTGTTTTCCTGGGCACTGCAATGACTGTCACACCTGGGAATCTACACACGTAAAGTAAATGAGCTGGGAATGATCACACTGGAAAGGCTCTACTTACTCATGCAATCAAGGTAAATTTTGTTTTAACAAGATCATCAAAAAGGAGTGTGGAGGGTGACAATGCAAAGCAAGTAAAACCGGAACAAAGCAAAGCAATAAAATCAAATCCAAAATACGGCATCCAGAGACTCAATCTCGCTTTTGCCAGCGACACTATCTCACTTTCCTTTGAAACAAGCCCAGCCATCAACAGAAATGACAAGGAAGCCTCCTCATCATAAACATTCCTAAAGATGTAGCTTCATAGGTAACTAAAAGCTGCCTCTCTTTAATAACTGGATCAAATGGCAAGAAGCTCTGAGGTAAAAACTTCTTGCTATCCATTTTCAAACGCATCACAGAATGCTGAAGTTTGGATCCTCCATTATTTGTTGTGATGGTAGAACCAACATTGCTAGGTGCTTTATATTGGATAGGTTTTTCTGAAGCTGCAAAGAACAGAAGCTTATCTTTTCATAAACACAGCTGTCTAACTAGGGCTCTTAACTGTGATTTGATTTCTGTTTAAGGAGATTGGGGTTTATGATAGCATTTATCTTTTCTGAAACAGGGTAAGGACAGAACACATGGGAGGTGGAAAAGGACTTCCCCCCAGAAGCCATCATTTCAAAATCTAGGATTGCTCAATTTTATTTTCAGAGAAAACATTCAGGCTGACATCAAATGCATTGAAACTATACATAGCCACACTTAGCACTGAAATAAGTTGCTGATACACAATTAATATGTGGAAAAGAAAATTTTTCACCATCTGATACATGCTGTTTTTATTGCTATTCCTCTCTTGTTATTTTCCCTCTGAAACATATTTTACAAGTATAGTGGCTCACTATAAAGACAAGAATCTACAAGCTTTCATCAGTAAAAATTGTTAGAAAATGAAATAGGCACAAAATCGACAAAATTCCATAAAAATGCAATTCAGCTCTGTGAAAATTAGTCTAAATGGTTTTTGAATGTAAAAGGATTCCTATTTCTTTCTTCCCTATTGTTAGGGTATAATTTTCTAGGGATTTAATAGGCAAATCCAACAAATCACATAAAAACGTATCATTTTCTATAATAATCTTTACAACAGCTATACAGGACTTGTATGTCATTAATATCTTTGGTCACACACAAAAATGTACTTCAAAGTATAGGCTCTCCTTAGCAGGTTTATAAATATGCATGATCTCAACACATTGTGTTAGCACAAAACCACCAACGTCAAATTTTCCAAACGAAATCACAGTTTAGGTTGGAAGGGACCTTTAAGATCATCTAATTCCAACCCCCTGCCATGGACAGTGTCCATTAGACCAGGTTGCTCAAAGCCCCATCCAACCTCAACTTGAACATTGCCAGGGATGGGGCATCAACAACTTCTCTGGGCAACCTGTGCCATTGCCTCACCACCCTCACAGTAAAGAACTTCTTGCGTATATCTAATTCAAACCTGCCCTCTTTCAGTTTAAAGCCACTGCCCTCTGTCCTATCAATACATGCCCTTGTAAAAATTCCCTCTCCAGCTCTCCTGTAGGTCCTCTTAAATACTGAAAGGCTGCTATAAGATCTTCCCAAAGTCATCTCTCCTCCAGGCTGAACAATCCCCAATCTCTCAGTCAATTTTATTGACTTTGATTTAATCCCCACATGATGGGCTTCAGATCAATGCAGGGCTCATTTTTAAGCAATGAGTTAATTTTTCAAAATCAACTAATTGTTCTAAGAAAGCTATTTCTTTTAAAAAGTGACTTAAACACTTAGAACCACATTTGTAATCGCATTTAAGATCCCAAACGTATCAAATGAATTGGGAATGTCAGAGCTTTCCCACTACAAGATTAAAACAAACATAAACTTACTATTTAAACTGACTAAATAACACAGAAGCAAACTGAAATACCTGTAACTGCTAGAAGACGAACTTCATAAAATTCAGACCTACATAGTTTCACACAAACATTGAAACAGGCTCCACCCTAAAGGAGCACTTTGAAAGCCCCTCAGCACAGATTTTCGCTTCAGAGACTGTGATCTTTCAATCTGTCATTACTATCCCACATAGACCTATAGCTTGGAAGCCACTTCACAGTAAGGCTTCTTAAGATCTTTTTGACAAATATATTTGTCTTAATTTCTTCCATTTCTCTTTGGCACAAGGGAGTCCAAAGTGATCAAAGGAGTATAAGGAACCCTTTGTCACAAGGCAATGAAACCCTCAGCTCTGCAGCTCACTTGCACATCTGGAAGCTGCCAAGGGTGTCCCAGTTGGAGTAAGTAAGGATGTGCAGGGGTGCCATTGCTTTCCTATCTCCTTGCCTCCTCACGCTCCTGGAGCCACTAGTGTCCTGTCCAGGGGCAGGAGTGACAGCACAGCACAGCAGCTCGTGGGATCTCAGCAGTCATGCTGAACTAACCCACTTACTAGCAGGTGTAGACATGTGAGTGCAACTTTACCATATCCAACTTGGCACGCTTTAGGTGCTTAACCCCAAAACTAGATTCTAGATATTTTAACACGTTGATGACAATTTGCATGGTTTCAGAAAATCTGGAATTCAATTTTCTTCCTCCTTTTTCTTTGGCTTTGTGGCTACAAATAGAAGTAATGCTTCTATCAGCTCCCAAGGGAAAATTTGTTGAAATACAGAGCTGGGAATTCTCAGAAGAGCTTCTAATTTTCTATCATTTTCCACAAGCTTAAATCCAATGGAAACAGTGTTAAACAGCTTTACTGAGATTTTGAAAGAGTAGAGATTACTAACATTTATATCTCTGAATGGAAGACATTAACTAAGATAGTAACAACAGACTGCTATATTTGATCATCCATAGGATCTGTGGGTTTTAGACTTTATGTTTTTTTCTGTAACTTAAAAATTAAAGCAATGTATATTTCCAACCACACTTGGCTTTCGTAACAGCCTCAGAAAACTTTTTATGCAACTTCATATATATATATCTGTATATTAATACAATTATACTTCAGTTCATCTCCAGGAGATCCAAGCCACAAAGCGTGTAACAGTCAACACAACCCCCACCACAACAGACAAATTCAAATGCAGAATGCAGAGACACAGAGGAAGTCTTGCTGTGTGTGCACCTTGGCCTTCTAAACTAAAATGCACATCCATTGCTTAGCTGAAGAAGTGACCTGAATTCAAGAGCTGTGGGCACAGCAGCCTTCCTAAATACTGGTGTGATGCTCTGTGCACTTCTGAAGGTTATCTGGGACAAATAAGGTGAGGCAATATTACTGTAGGACAGTGAGACAAAAATAATGGCCTCCAGTAATTCTCTATTGCTCACAGCAACAGCAGCAAAATAATCAAGTTTTCTGATTGGAGATGATGTATCAAAAAGAAAATTAGAAGAACACACATTTACTCCTAACATAAACCCAGTTTTAATGTAGAAAATCCCTTTCTATACTGTTATACTTGAAAAATAACAGTAACGATATTAGCTAACATTTGAAAAATAGGAATCTAAAACTTTTGAAAGTTCAGAACAAAAGCATATATAAAGTTCACAAAACATTACTGTAAAGGACAAGATTAAGAGCCCACTAGAATTAAGCTAAGGCAGACAAACGGGGAAAGTGTCATCTCAAATAAGGGGACAGTGCCAACAGAGGCAGCATTCATTTTCATGCTACTTTTATATGAGGGTAACTGTGAACTTGCTTGCAGCTAGTCATGATACACACAGTGCAACCATCACAGTACCTAGCACCTTTATATAGACTAATCATGAAAATGGTACAAAAAAGGAGGTAGAACCAAAACATGCATGGACAGTACAATTTTCCCATTCAGACTCACCAATTCATCCCAGCCTTGATATGCAACAAGCCCCTTTTTTCTCTCCTATGCCTCTCTTGATGAGAGCCTGACAGCCACATTTTAGTGTGGTAGTTTTCTGCTTTGGGTAAATACTCACTAGGAATAAGCATTAGACCAGACATTATTTCACTTATTGCCCAAGAGAGCACTTAAGCTTATTTCTTGAACAGTGAAAGGCTAATATACTGCTTAAACACAACATTGATTACACAGATGCTTTCCTTCACTTATATTTTATGTCGTTACTTGTTTGGCAGTAAAATTTAAGTTCACATTTAGCAAGGCACTTAGGACATATTTCATCAAAACACATATATACACCTGAGAAAAATGATTTTTGCTCTCACTGTTTTAAAAATTGCTCTGCAATATCAAAAGATTGACAGGAAAAAAAAAAAATCAAGTACTGCACTGAAGGAATGGCAAGCTTGTACTGGAAAATGAATATCCTCTTTAGAAACTACTGTTCTGCATAGGTAAATGTGTGCATCACTAGAGATGTATGGAAGGTGTCTTTGGGCCTATCTTCAGCAGAGAACTGTTCCATCATAACAGGCTGCTACAATGTGCACACCACAAAATTTCCTACAGCACTGAACTGTGGGATTTCTGCTGAAGAATAATTTTGGCCACCAGGAAATTCAAAATGGAGCTCAAGTGTAAGAAAAGGCGGCAGAAAATAGGGCACTTTACTCTCCCTTAGAAGAGGATAAATAGGACGTAATAAGAAAACTGGATTTGTACATTTATTTTTATAAAAGATGTTAAAAACTCACATTGACCTGTATCACTGCAGTCTTCCTACATTTTTCTATTTATTCAAGCAAAGACACTTCTCTAATATAGAGACCAGACATTGTTTTTGCACATCTGCAGGAATAAAAGGAATAACTAGTGCTACACTTTCATACGTGGAACATGTACTTCATGAACACAAGTTCAGAAATTACACACAAGGAAGTTAACAGGGATGGAATGAATTAGGAGACTAGCTCTGGAAAAGGTGCAACACATTTGCATGCTTTCTAGTTGAATAAACCACTCATGCAGTTTTATCTACAAATTTTTCCTAGACTGCTTGCTTATCAGTTGATTACCAAGAAACCAAGTTGCTTGGCAAAGTAAAAAAAAAAAAAAAAAAGCAAACAAAAAACTTCTAACTTTAGCTTCAGAAGTAGTATTGGCCAACAGTAAAACTGTTAGATGTTTAAAAAAATATATATTCTTTAACAACCTACTTAACCAGTAGCAGAGATGGAAGAAACTAATCTATACTGATCTCACATTAAATTTTTTTTTTCAAATATGATTCGAGAGCTCACCTTGGATCAAGTGCAGTATTTAATACAGAACCACTTGATCAATGTACTGCAGGGAGACAGAATGATTCTGTAAATATTTCTGTCTGTAACTATTAGTATTACCTTTGAAATATGAATATTTAAGCCTTGTGACACTGAGGTTTCTAATAACAAACATAAGGCATAACTATATCATAACTAAGGCTAACATTAGTTTTTTACTTAAATCTTTTGCTTGCTTTCTACTTGCCAAGGTTCCAACAACAAGCCCTCTACTGCGATATTTCTCTGGCAACATGGTCCATCTTAAAGGGTTGGTTATTCTTTCAATTAGCAAGGGAAGGAATTCACCTGCTTCCTTAAAGAACAGCCAATGAGTCTTTCTTGTAATGGCCAATTATGAAAAGATTTTAATTTCCTGATAAACTAGACATTTATGTCCTTGTTATGACTGCTTCCTTTGGAAAAAAGAAGAGTGCTGCACAGGTCATGAGGAAGAAGAATTTTTAAAAATTCGTTTCTCTTCCTTCACTTTCTTCAGGATTCTTCCTTGGTTTACTTATTTTTTTCTTTTTGGGTTTTTTTTTCCATTTAATTCTTAAGTTTACACATTTTAATGCAGCTGACAAATAATAAATTTCCTATATACAAAATAGTATTTCATAATCTCACATACTAGTAAATTGTAAAAAAATCAATATGAAAGCAAATCTTATGTCAGCTAAATCATTATTATTGTCTTAGCTTACCTAAAAAAATATGATCATGGAGGCTCATAAATTGCTCCAGTTTCACAGCCTACACAGGTTTTCTGGTGTGCTTTTTGTTTTTTGTGTATTTTAAGAAATACATCATTATAGTTCTTGTCTCTTGTCTTCACTTAAAATAAGACACATCAAGCCAGAGTCTGAAAAATCCACAGGAATTACTGTAGCACTCTACATTAATCCATATCCTAGCACACTGCCATTAATATTACTGTGTAACTTTCTCCAACTTGGTTTGTTCACAGTTGTATTTCACCGTACTCACCAGAATTGGCCAATTGTGAACTGGTAGTCTAATTCAAAAATCCAAAGTATGACAGGTAAGAGCTACAGTCACTTCCATTTAAAATCACATTCGAGCATCACTCCGTGCACACATTTTGATGCATTAAAATATCCACTTTAATCTTCATGTGCATTAGGATCAAATAGCCCACTGGACATTGGGAGTTCGAACTCAGGTAAATAACTCTGCTCTGCAGACAGTGGCACCCTTTCCAGAGGTTCTTTGAGGGAAGCTTTAATTTGTGCTTAGGGCTTCATGGCAGCCCTACCAGCAAAGGTGCCTTGGGGACATGCTGAATTCATATCACCGTGACACGCAGGCATGTGTGTGCACAGGAGGCCACACTAGTCACAGGTAAGACAGATAAATCAAATGGTAGCATCCCCCATCAGCTTTTCTATTATCTGCCCCACTTTGTGCCAATTTCCTCCAGCTTCCCCAACACCTCTTGCTTTGCTGTTCTTCCTTAAGACATGGGATGGGGATTTGTCAAAGTCAATGAGCACTTTATTACAGTGAGAGTGCTCAGTAATGAACAATTCAGCAATTTAATGAGATTCTGTAGATCTGTCTCCAGCCTGTCCATCAAGTTTCACTTCTATAAAGCACCCTGACACTAATCCTCTGGCATACCCAATCTTCACCCTGGGCTGAATATTAGATTCTTCCATGGTATATTGCATTACCACTATAACCTTAGCAAAAATGATGAACTTAACTACACTTGAGGCAATATAGCTGGTCTGATTTGATTTTCTTCTATTGGGTTGACTATGAGGGAATTACTTATTTACTAAGATAAAGCAAAAAACCAGTTTCTTAATACCTTCTGAATACCCAAATTGGTAAATATTTATATGTGTCTTTTAATCCATTCTGGGGACCTGGAATATTTATAAATATATATTTATTCCTGGTTGCACAAACTGAATTAAAAAGATGTATGCACGTTTAGCCTGTAGCGGAAAACTAGTTTAAAAAAATTTTTCGGAACAGCATTAGTAACCTTTAGAGAGGCAATTATGATAACACTTAAATGGACAGTGTGGAGTTTGTTGTCACTCAGAAAGCAGCATATTACCCATAAGTATCTCTCCCCAGTATGACCCTGCAACAGAAACAGAGGCTCTGTCATATTTGCCTCATGAAGTGTTCATTGACTGGAGTGCACACAATTAAGAAAATTATTTCTGAGCCTGAGTCTTTCTTGAAGGACAGGACAGTGAGACAGGATTTAAAAATTCCCCCTTTCCAAACGTCATAACAGCAGGTTACAGAGAGCATATTACTCTGGATGGCTTGCTCATTACTGAGCAAGTATTAAGTTATACTTGTGTGGCTTTCTGCAGAAACTTTTCTGTAAAAAAATATACCTAAACATGCAGCTAGGGGATTCCACTGACCCTGCGGAGAAATGATGACGAAACCCAGCCAGTCAAATATCCATGCTCCATGCATTATCTCGTACATAAAATCTTATTCCTAATAAAGGGAATATAGGCTAGGACTCCGGAGTTGTATACCTTAAAAACTTGAACCAAACCAAACCCAACCCACAATCATGTGTAGTGTGCTGCAAGTTCTGTTGTACAGGCATCCTCCAGAGACTAAGACAGGAAAAAGCGTAACTTTATTTTAGTAGTTGCAGAAAATATCATCTTTGTAAAATACCTGTCATCTAAAGCCTCAAAGTTTTGGAAACAAATATGCCAGCTACCATACTGAAGGGTTATGCTACATCTTCACACTGGTTTTGTGGTTTGAAGAACTTAACTTCATATTTTAAGATTTTTAAGAAAAAATATTTTGTTCCTGCATGACATTATTCATCCACAGAACATGAAGCATCCTACAGATGAACAGACATTTACACTTTGAGAAAATGATGGCGTCTAAATGTAATTATTTCCTTAGAACAACCCAAAAGATAAGTAGATAAATAACAGGAGTTGAAATATAAATCAGTCTTCTGAATCACACTCTTCTCTACTGGAGCAATACAACCTGCTTCCTAAAAAGAATGCACAGGTTTCTTTCCAGCAAGTTACATTCTACCTTGAAATACACACAAATACTTTCCTTTCTAAAACATGACAGCAGAAGGAAAAAAGTCTTCAGGTAACCAATATTATAGAGATCTCCTTCCACTATATAGTGAATTTTTACAGACATAGGATGGAAACATTTCCAAGGATAGATTTTGGTTTAGTTTCTGTGTTTTCCCTTAACAGGCCGTGTGTTTTTTTCATATTAGGTTTCCTCCCAACACAAAGGTCACAGCATAATGCTTTTATCTTGTTAATATTCTGTGGCTAGCAACCTGGCCCTTTTGTAGATCCAGCTTTTTTACAGGAAGTGATCTCCAGCTTCTTGCTGCAAACCTTCCACTGAAGCCTCCACTCATCTCTGAGCAGAGCTGCCTGTGTGATGATTCCCTAATTTGCTTTAGGCAAAGTCAGCTGTGGTGGCCCAGACAATTTAAATTACTATTGAAGTTACACAGCTAAATTCATCTGAAGTGAATGAGAGAGACTGCAGAAACAGGTTTGCCATCAGACCAGTGGCACTAGCCTGATGAGAAGCAGTGATAATTGAGTTGCATGCACCAGCCATCTCCTCCCACCAATAAAGTTGTATCTGGAAGAAAATCTCTGGCTGTATTTAAGTAGCACAAGTTAAGCAGTATGACAAATTTCTCTTTCAAACAAAGTAATTGCATTAACACAACACAACATTTTTGGAATTTCATTTGGAAATTTCCCTCAGTTGTTATTCACAGTTTTTGCTCAAGTGCTTATTCTCCCTCAAGATTGCTCCAGGGTTTCAAAACAACAGATTACTGCTATGGTTTATAGAGTCTCACACATTCTGGTTGTTCACCAATCTCCTTACCTGCCAGATTTGTTCTTCGCTGAGTGAAGTGAGTCTATCGCTTTTAAAAACCTCTCGAAGAAGACAGTATGGGAGTGCCAAAACTTCTTCAGGATGACTCTTCAATAGCTCAGAGAGATGTTTTACTAAGAAGCCAATGACTGCATTCTCCAACAAAGTGAGGTTGAAGAGGTCCGCAAGCTTGTACAGATCCAAGTAATTAAAACTATTTAATTCCTAAATGGATGAAGCAAACAAAATACACATCAAAAAAACTCCAAACACAAAACAGATAATATAAAAATCCATAGGTCTCAGATAAAGAAAACACGTTATTCTTTTGAAGCTGAGGAGAAGGAAGGCAATATAACTGGAAATTAATTAACACAGTCTCATTCAAAATATATATGTAAGTGTTACCAGTGCATATGCAAATATATATGATAGTACTAATTTATATTGCAACTTCTAAGGTTATATATGCATAAAGCATCTGTAAGAAATCTGGATTAGTACATAATATAATAAACTAACATGATTTACATTGTATGTCAAGAGCTCACAGGAGCTAACAAGTGGATTTTAAAAAATGTATTTTTTAACTACACCGGTTTGTTACATAGCAATTGTTTGTTCATTATTTACTGTTTTGATTGAACTAGAGCACCTGTGTAGCACAACTTTTAGTTCCACGAAACCTCACAAATGCAAGATGCTGAGCTACATTTTATTTCACATACATTTTTATTCAATGAACAAATGAGCTGTTTTTTTAGTTCTCCAACTGCTGTCATCAACCTGTAGTGGATGTTGGCCTCCTACTCTTTCTCCCCCTCCTTCTAGCAGCCGAAAATCTGAAGAGACAAAAGTTACAGTAACTCAAGGCAGGAAGCTTTTTCCATCCTGCTAACAGAGGACCTATACTTACGGGCTAATGTTTTCAACTCAGCATCCCCCGTAAATTAGTATCTGGACAACTAACTACTGCTATTCTAGAATACTGCTTCCTTCAGGGGAGAGGCCAAGAATTCACCTGTATTAGAGAAAAGCACCCAGGGCATCTGGGAAATAATCACGTTTACCCATTTTCTCTGTTCTTGCTGCACGCTCACAACCTCTCTTCCTCTCTCCTCCGCAATGCTGGTTTTCATCTCCCAATTTACCGCACCGCTCCCTATCAGCCGCCTTCTCCTTGACCAGCCCCGCGTGGGAGAAGGCCGAGGCGGCTCGGCAGTCTCACTGTGCTGGGGAGCTAACGCAGGGGCCGGAGCAAGGCAGAGGAACAGACTTCATGAAGTCCACGGCACCTTCACTGCGCCGCTGGGTGCAACGGCAGCACCAAACGAACCTGACGAGAAGTCTTGTAAATGTCGAAGGAGCTGCGCGGCTGGCAGACAGAGCAGAGCAACTGGGAAGATGGGAAAGGGCGAAGAGGGGCTTTTTCGGAATGTTTTATGGACTACATCTTGAACGTGTGAATTGCGTGCCTGTCCCAATGACTGTGGAGCTGTTTATGCATATGCAATGGAGAGTGGAGAAAGAATTTCTTTTACCTGCTTAGAGGAGTCAGTACTGGAGGGAATGGAATCAAATTCCTGTGAAGGTTCCTCCTTGTTACATAACGCCCCACTCTGAACAGTGCGGCTTCCCTAGCAGAGTTGTACACTAAAGACAAATCCTATTCATTATCTACTTAAACTGCTGCATAGGAGTTTCACATGGTTTTCTTGGAAGAACAAAGAAAAGCTCTTTACGTGTGTCAGAACTAGCACTAACAGCCATCATCTCAAAAGCCACAGATATTCTAGCGTCAGTTCCTCTTCTGGCTAACATAGAGGAGGTAAGGATAAATCTGCAGTTGCAGAAAGAAGGAGGAAAGAATGAATTTTACATGAGAACTACCTGGTCTGTGTGCTAGCTCGATGATTTAATATCTTCAGATCACAGATGGTACCTCACAACACCACTCCTGTGATGGCCATGCAATGGTGCCAACAACACATAGGAGTCTAATCAAAGCAAACATCACAGTATTTGACAAGCAGCAACCATAGTATATTCTCCCTGGTTTGGAAATCTATCTTTTCAAAGAACTTGCAGATTGAGTGAATCCCAAAGGCCAGAAAGAAATACAGAAGAGCTCAGTGTGTATTTATTGAGTTCTTTCACGGTCAATGGCATATCTAGGGAGAATAAAAATAAATAAATAAATAAATAATTGAACACTGTGAGCCAAGGATCAACAGCCCAACTAAAATACACACCTGGTCAAACCCCGCTAAGTGTCAATTGAGAAGGAGAGGTGGCTTTTAGTGGACTTCAGAAGAGGACAATACTGGAGGCAACACAATAAAATCTTTCCTTATTAGAGAGAAACAGTAATGAGACACACACATGCAGTCTACCCCTGAAAAATCTTCACATTTTCAGTGAAATCTGAATGACACTGGTAAGCCTTCATTTTTGCTTTGGGTATTTTTCATGATCTTTCAAACTCCCCTATCCCCTCAAATCAACAGCAATTGAAGTTGTTTTCATGAAAGCTGTCTTACAATCCAAGAGGCCAAATATACTTATGGATGTATAAATAAAATCTCACCAGTTGTTCATTTATGATACTACATGTAATAGCTTATTTCAGATGCTTATTTATGTGTTTATTTATTTATTATTGGGGTTACTTTTTCACTTATTTTCACTGCTAAGTTTCAGATGATTTTTGATGCTTCCTAACATAATGTGCTAGTTACCTGATAACTTAACAGTTTACTGCTTGATGAATACTGCAAGTATGTTTTGTTAAAATTGGTCTTGGCCTGGAATCAGAAATATTCATTTCTGGTTTTGTAAGGTTAGAGTTGATCTGCAGGTTCGTATTTCACAGTCAAAGAGGGAAACAGTGCATGAGCTTTTACAAATGAAAATCAAGATCACACAGTACTGTACATTACTGTCTCAGCTACAATCCTCGAGGGCACAAACGTCTCACTGAGATTACTCCATGTATACCCTGAATCAGACAACTTTGCTCCTTATAAGTGGTAAGACTTTCAGAAATAGACTAAAATGCAGTATGTAAGTTAGTTGCAAGAAAAATGCACCTCACCTGCTATCTTTAAAAAACTCCCACAGGAAGGATCAAAGCAATCACCATCAATTCAGTTTGATTTGAATAGATTTTTCACACTAAACCCTTAACTGAATTAAAAACTTTGCTAAATGATGAAATAGGTTCCTAAACAGAAAATTTAAGTGTGGCCATGAATAAGAGTACTGGCAGTATCTGCCTTCCACAGATTTTATTATATTGTGTTAAATGAGCAACTACAAAATTTTGAAGTAGTGTGCAACTTCCTTCTGTATTGCAGCATACGTTCTTTAAAAGCATCCAATACAAAACAAGCTTATGTAAATTATTGACACTTCTACCCTCTTTTTTCATGAACTTTTAAGTATATGCCACTTATCTTTTTTGAACTGAAGGATGAAATATGAACGCAAGCAGAACTGCCACTAAGATCTGAAGAGGATTAGGGACAGGTAAGCAATCCTATCTCTTCTAATATGATCTATGTTGCACTGCTGAAACATATTCAGACTAAGAAAATATGTATAAAATTATACATACAGCACTTACAACTGAAGTTGAAATAGTTCTGAAATCTCACAGTAAACTCAAACCAATTCAGTAAATTGGTCAAATTATTTATCTGTGTCTACTTCTAAAGTAAGAAAATACCTATGATCCTATGCATCCTACTTACTGTACATCCCCTCACTTAAGTAAGGGAATCCACTGTTCCACACAAATGGTCTTCTGATTCAGCAGTATCAGCCTTTAGATGCCAAACCAATTTAACAATAAGCTGACATTTAAAAGCCTCATAAAAGAAAATATGTTTTACAAACAATCTGAAGGATGACAGTAAATATTCAAAATAGATGATGTGACATTGTGCATATTTTAATATAGAGGTGTATTTTAATACAGGGATGTGATAAATTGTCAAACAGGAAAAATAGATATAAAAATTGTGTTTAAATTACTTCCAAATCTGTCTTTATTCGTTTGTACTTTAAAGAATAATTGCCCTGCACAAGCCACAGAAAAGGATGTAACGGATTGATAAATTAGAGTTAATCATAACCAAGTACACAGCAGACTACAATTTACCTCTATTCCTCTACTCCATGTTATAAATAGCAGAAAAAGCACAAGGAGAACTAAGGGGAAAGAATGCATTTCTTTATGACCTTATTTGAAAGATAAACTCCTTGGGGAAATACAATTTATTCAGATTATCAAGACCCTGCTGTGCAAATCTACAGTCTGGGAGCACACTACGGAGATCAAACAATATTTACTTTATTCTGTTGGGTATAAAAGCTTTTAATGAATGCATAATTAAAACAGAAAAAGTATATACAGCTTTAGAATTCCACTGCCAAGCCAAGCTATTAATATCCAAAGTACTGTACCCAGTTGTAACTCCACCTGCTTCCTATTTAGATTACTACAGTGTTATAAATCAAGGTATTAAATGACTGGCCCTGCTGGTGTAGCAGAGAACAGTTGCATGGTGACACTATTTCCCCTTTTCCTAGAAGGGGTTCAGTCTCTTTAAAGCAAAAAGGCAAAGTCTCTGAGACAGGGACATGGTTATTCCAAATCCTTAAGCAGCACCTAGTACAACAGGGTCTTGAGCCTTTGTCCTCCAAGTTCTCTGCTACATTAAATGCTATGAACCAGCTGCATCATTCAGAAGAGAACCTCGAGAAAAACTGTAGCAAAGACGGACTCTAAATAGATAAAGGATAGTAACAAAATGAAAAATGGCAGTGACAAAAATACACTTACCTGACAACAAATGGGAGCAACACAATTTTAAAAGATAAGAAATCTAGTTCTGTTGGTTCTAGCTGTTCCTTTTCATAGCAAAGATTTTAGTTGTTCAAAACCTCACACATTTACCTAAGAATTAACAGATCATGCACAAGCTCAACAGCACAGCAACAGACATAAATGTTTCATAATAGGTATAAGCACAAAAAGTGTATTTTAGATCTTATTTGAAATTTGCCTCCTTTAAACACCGAAGTCATCCAGCTGAGCCATGAAAGGCATTTTGCTGAAGCCTGGTCACAGTGGAACAGCTGGGTCAGAATATTTCAATGTATAAAACTGATTACATTTATTATTAGGTAAGTGCAGACTGCAGATGTGCTTATCAGCAAAGTAAAGGATAGCTTTCTAAGTGACTCATTTTATACAATTAATTTTTCTGGTAGATCACTGCTTTCTCAACACTTTCTGTAATTCTTGCTTTTGCTTTCTCCTTTGAGCATGAAAAGTTAATTTGCATCCTTGCTGCTATTTCAAAGTAGGTCTAGAGCTAAGTAAAAGACCAACAATATCAAAACATTTCAGCCCTATTATTCTCCCTCTACCCTATGAGAATTCATTTCCCTTCTCACATATTGTTTCTCCATATCTGCTTACTTTTCAGGTTTAATCCTGCTGGCTGGTGCTAGTGAAAATCCTCTTTGAAGGCACAGAGGAGGCCTGTGAGCTTCACAAGCACAGAGGAAAGACACGACATTCTCAGATTGTTCATGTGATGACAGAAATGTGTGGTCTTCAAAAAAAGAAAGTGAAACATGTCATATGTAAAAGTGAAAAAAGCAAACATTTTTTAGAAACTCAGCCAGATTAATCTATGCTATTAAATAGCACAAATACCTTCAACTGGCAATCCAACTAAATATTTTAAGTGAGCCTGATTATACACGCCTATGATATATTGCATACACAATTATGTGTATCATGGAAAGAAATATAGTAATGAAACTTTCAGACTACACTGTTAAAGTTTCACGGTACCATGAAACTGTCCCTGGCAGAACTGTCCCAAGCTTCACATCTCACTAGCTACTCCTGGCAAGATAACTGCAGCAAACAGTACTATTTAACAAATAAAAATACAGGCATGAAGGAACATGGAGATCTTCTAACCCTTCACCCGGCTCTTTTATACCATCTCAGACACAAAGGGAGGATTCAATGAGATTTATCAATGTTTACCATTTTTGCCAATTATGGGAGCTTGCCTTTTCTTCAAATATGTTGTGAGGAATAACATATCCCATAGACATTCGTATATTCTTTTCTACAGCAGAAATCACAGAATATTGGTACATAGTGTCTACAGATGTTTTATTTTATTCTTTTGCTAACTCTTCGGAGTTACTACAGTGTATGAGGAGAGCTGAGAACTACTTGGCTAATCCATCAACAACCAGTAATTTTTTTATGGCAAATGTTCTCTTTTTTTGTTTTTAATATTGACAAATCCAGAAAGAGCAAGTGTTGTCCTTTAGAAACCCAAAGCTCACAGGAGTAGCAGCTAAAATAAATAATTACAAACAACAACAGGAAAAATGAAGAAAAATAGGACTGTGCAATACTATTACTTCCTTTTTTTGTTTTTCTTACAGGCTCCAATAACAGTTTAAGGCTATGAGAATATGGGAGTAATAACAGTTTAAGGCCATGAGAATACAGGAATGGAAATCTATTCCTCTACTATACCACAAACTCATCAACTCATCTTCAGCATAAATTAAAAAAGATCCATATTCTTCCCAACTAGTATTACAAGAAGGCTCAGCTGATTTTGAGACTACATCTCCTAATTTCCAGCTTAATTTACTCAGACAGTTTACATGCATTTGTTCCTGTGCCAACATTATCTTATAGATTTAACAGCACTATGTCTCTCTCTTCTCTCCCCACTCCCTCAGTATTTACTCCCTTGATATATTTACAGAAAGCAATCATATTCCCCCTCAGCTCTCATTTTGCTAGACTAAACAAGCCAAGCTCTTCTAATCTCCTCACGTAACGCAGACCTTCCTGATCATCTTAGCTGACCTTTTCTACACCTCTCATAGTTTGATTTCATTTATTCTTCTGCATGGACAAACCCAGTACTCCTGATTTTTCAGCAGTACCTTGTAAACTACCATTAATACATCCTTAGCTTTATAAATTACCTTGCATGAAATATCTTAAGAGTCAAACTGCCTTTTTCATGATGGAATCATATTAGTAGCTCAAAGCCATCGTATGATTTAATACATGAAAATTCTCTGTAAACTTGGTCCTCAAGTGAGACACAGCAATAGTCCTTCAGCCCACCAGGCAGGAGAAATAACATGACATGTTACAAATGGGAACTGAATATATAAATAATAGATTCTACAGAGGATACTCAGAGACTATTCTCCATTACTTATTTAATTTCTTTCTATATTTGAATAACAGATCTTGTGATTGTCCTGACCCATACCAGTTATTGGAGGGGCAAATTATTTCAATAATTTTTTAAATATTTGTTTCACATCATATATGGATCAATGGGCCAAGGCCAACAGTATGAGATTCAACAAGGCAAAGTGCCAGGTGCTACACTTGGGTCACAACAACCCCATGAAGTGCTACAGGCTGGGGGAAGAGCAGCTGCAAAGCTGCCCAGTGGAAAAGGACCTGGAGGTGCTGGTCGATATGGATCAATATGAGCCAGCTGTGTGCCCAGGTGGCCAAGAAGGCCAGTGGCATCCTGGCCAGCATCAAGAATACTGTGGTCAGTAGGACCAGGGCAGTGATAGTTCCCCTGTACTCAGCACTGGTGAGGCCACACCTCGAGTGCTGTGCCCAGTTCTGGGCCCCTCATTACTAGAAGGACATTGAGGTGTTGGTGTGTGTCCAGAGAAGGGGAACGGAGCTGGGGAAGGGTCTAGAGAGTGAATCATATGAAGGGTGGCTGAGGGAGCTGGGGCTGTTCAGTCTGGAGAAAAGGAGGTTCAGGGGAGATCTTATTGCTCTCTACAAATACCTGAAAGGGTGTAGTAAGGCAGGGGTTGGTCTGTTCTCCCAGTGACCGAACAAGAAGAAATCGCCTCAAGCTACAACAGAAGTGGCTCAGGTTGGACATCAGGAAGAATTTTTTCACTGAAAGAGTGGTTCAGCATTGTAATGGGCTGCCCAGGGAAGTGGCAGAGTTGCCTTCTCTGGAAGTGTTCAAGAAACGACTGGACGTGGCACTTAGTGCTATGGTTTAGTTGACATGGTGGTGTTTGGTCAAAGGTTGAACTCAACTACCTTGGAGGTCTTTTCCAACCTTAATGATTTTATGATTCTATTCTGTGAAAAGTAGACAAGGAAATCCCCCTTAATATATTGAAAACCAAAGTAAGTTTTAAATCTCTATCAAGTATGAAAACCTTTAGATACAGTGACAATACAAATAGAAAAATTATTTCTAATTCACAGTGTGTTAAACTGAGAATTTTATTCTTAAGTCATGTCTCCATTATCAGCACAGAGGAAAGAGTAAAAAAAAAATTTCATGATCAACATTATTGATATATCTGTTAATAGAGGTATTAGAGTACCTGACAGTTTCCCTTTAAAATGTCTTTTTTAAAAAAAACTTGCTATTTTGCTAGTACTTAATATGTCAAGGTGAAGTTTTCCAGTTTCAAGATGAATCACTTTAAAATCTCTTGAAAACATCTCTAAAAGCACATTATATATTATTAAGAATGAGCCTGACAGGAAAAAGACCATTGCTCTGCCATACTAAAACATTCAGAATGGAAATAGATCATAGGAGTTGCCATCACTGTGAACAACTTCCACTGACACCCCTCACCAGCCTTTAGAAAAATAATTTGGATATGTTCAGTAACGACTTGTTTGAACTTTTCAGTCTAAAATCTCCTCACATTTTAGCTGCACCACCCTTAATCTATTCCACAGCTAAGAAAGGTTGTGTCTGTGTCATTATCCACTGTGGGCCTAATCACAATGACAAAACCCGAACGCTAGAAGTCTTTCTATTGTTCTGCTTGGGATCCACTTTGGAGACTCAGCAGATCAGAAAAAAGACACTGTCACTTTCAGATGCAGAAGCATGAAAAAGATCCAGACCAAGGAATGGAAGGGCAGATCCAGACAAGAATTCCAGAGATTACAAGGGTTAAAGAGTACTGGAATATAGCAGGAGAATCAGAATCACAACTCAGAGAAGACATGGCTTCTCAAGGAGGCTGAGTGATTGTTCCTCCAACTGTTCTGCATATATGTAAATTAAAAATTATGATGACTGGTAAATTGCATCATAGTCAATAATTAAAAAAGGAAGGCAAAACTCATAACTGAAGACATGCTAAAAAACAGAGAGCGTATTCAAAGATTATCAATATACTAATGTTAACACTCTAGGTATAAATAAGGATGTTCTTGTGCAAAGAATATATAATATGATTCAAACAATGGCTTCATAATCTTTTTATGACATTTTATTTTTGGATCATTTCATTGATGTATATGTGTGCTCTGCATTAAGCCCAGCAAGGGGCCACTTTTCTTAAAAACCTGTTTCAGGCAACAGCCTGTCACCAAATGCTTAAGGATTACGAAGCTAACAGACATGTCTAAAAACTAAGAACTGGAAAAAGGTAACTGTAGTGAGCTGGACATTAACAACATCAGAGAATGAAACAAATTGTCTAAAACATGTGGAATGATGGGTTAATTAACAAAGATAAATTCAAAACTCAGTAATATGTGCAAAACAGCCCAAAGCAACAAAACTTCCTTGGAATTTTAAGGCAGTATGCGATACTCCATCTACAGAAAGGCTGAATTCAGTGCAGGATAACTGAATAAGGATTATAACTTTGGTAGACAAAGCAGAAACGGTCACAATTTGAAATCAGTACTTCCTAATGCATTACAAGAATCACCTCACCCGAGCTATCTACTAACATTTGACTTGTATGAAAGGATTAAGGCATCAGATTAAAGGATTAAGGCATCAGTAGGGGAACTTTTTTTTTTGAAAGCTCAGAAGAGATCAGTTTTCCAAGTTTACAATAAATATTAGCAACATAAAACGGGACAAGCTTTACACAAGGAGAATTAGAGAAATTTGTGTGTTATAATATTTCATAAATTTCATATAGCACATACTTTTAGTAGGATGCATCTCAGAGGACCAAAGATTTGTTCAACGACAATTTCAAAATGAAGTCAATAATGGTAACTTATAAAGCAATGTAATTTTTTCCAGCAAAGTCCTCAAGGAATCAAATCTTGGGCCAATATTTTTAACAGTTTAATTGAAGTAGAGAATGGTAGGTTTTGTCCATAGAGTTTGCAGAAGACTCTGCAAGGTCACCATGAGTATTGTCAGGCTTTCCTGGTTAAGTAATCAAAAAAAAAAGTGTGGGTATATCTATAGCTATCTGAGAACCAGTAACATAATATATAAAATATACAAGACTCCATTTGGAACAACATTGACAAGCCATCCGGAGGCACTAAGAAGCAGTCATAAATAGCAACATCAGTTCTCAGAACAGTGCTGCGGCAAAAAAAAAAAGCTCATGACATAAAATGCACACCAAGTAGTTCCCAATAAAAGAAACAAACCCTCTTGCTGCTTCAACAATACATTTTTAAGCTACTCTTCAATTATTGGTCCCAGTTCTGAAGTCCAAACTTTAAGGATATGAAAATACTACAGGTTGGAAAATCAACCTTGCTAGATTTAAGGTGCTCGACTTAGTTTTTTAAAGAAAGAATCCTGGAGGATTTGATCTTGAGCAAAGATATTTACAAAATGGAGCAAATATATGAAAGCAAAAAAGCTCTGACTAAATTTTCAGAAAAAGTGGCTGGCACATGAATGTAGGATCAGAGTTAACCTGGACAAGGAACTAGAAAGTACAGGAGTGTTTGCATTGCCTTTGTGGGATTATGAACATTTTACAGCTCTGCATTAAAAAAAACCTGACTGCAATAAAACAAGTATTTTGGCAACTATCTGTACAGGTAAAGAAGGAAATACTTGTGCAATTTGACCTCTGAGGTTATAATGGTTTCTTATTCCTCCCAAAAGCAAGAGACTTGTTGCAGCTGCAGGAAGATGAGGGTACTCAGCAGTTAAAAGAACCTAACTGTAAGTATGTGAATGACAAAAAGCAACATTTCCATTTTATTTGAAAAACTGTTATTTGTTCAGGTATCTCTGTCCTCCTGCAGTATCTGACCTCAGCTCAAAAATCACTAAGGACTTTTTTTTTTGCACATAGCACTAAACCAAGGCAAATTCTCATTTTACAGAGGAAAAAAGAAGCAGAAGAATAATGTAAAAGATTTCCCACGATGCAGAATATACGAAGAACAGAACCTCAAATGTCTGGAATCCACTCCAGTGATTTAGTAGTTGGATAATTCCTGTCTTCACATACTTTAACAGAATTTAAAGTAATGTATACAGTTTCAATATATCAGCAAAATGTCTGCAACATGTTTTGTATAGGCATTATATCCCAGTAAAATAAAACTCTCTACAACACTCTCTCCCTAAATTTATGCAATGAAAAGAACATCTTTTTCCCACAACTAAGAGCTGTATGATTAGTAGGTTTACTATGTAATAATCAGAACTGATTTCAGGAGGCAAACAGCATAAAAAGGGATAGTGGTAGGCCATTAATGGGCAGAAAAGTAAAAGAATGACAAAAAATCTGAAAGAACCACTGAAAAAATTAAGTACATGTGAGGATCAAGGGGACTTTGCTTATATTTTAAGCATTACTTACTAGGGATTCACCTAATATTCTTTTAGTCAGAAATTATAATAAATCTTTCAAAATCAGAAAACTTGACAAGGGCAAAGACCAAACGTAAAAAATGGGCCTTGACTCAATGTTGAGTTTGACATTTCCTACATCAGACCTTCAGTAGTGCCAAACAAGTCATAAGTCCTACCAAAACTAATACATGTGAACGTTCACACTGCTAAAGGTGCCAAGCACCAGGAACGTATGAGCCTTCAAAGATCATGATGACTCTTGTTCATTTGCTTCTTGCAGTTACTACCAAGAATAAAAAATAATTCAATCCCTCACTCCCAAATCTCAAACAGTAAGCAATCCGAATTCCCTTGCTTTAACCCCAAGCCTTTTTTTATCCACAGAAATAGAAGACAAAAAACATTTAATCAATGCACCATACATTTAAGACACATAAGCAAATGATTAAATTCTCACTGACTTCAAGATTTCACCTTAAAGACTCCACCTTTAAAAGCTGAATAGATCATTGCAGGCCCAGTTTGTAACTGTTCACAACTACAGAGACTTGCCAGGATCTCAAAATCCTGAAGGGTTTGAAGAGCTCCTCTCCTGCATTTACCTTTAAACACAACAGAATCAAGTGAAGCAATGCTCTGTGGAGAAGGACCTGGCGGTTCTGTTGGACTGAAAGCTGTCCATGAGCCAGCAGTGTGTCCTTGTGGCCAAGAAGATCAATGCTATCCAGAGGTGCATTAGGAAGAACATTGCCAGAAGGTCGAGGGAGGCGATCCTGCCCCTCTACTCAGCCCTGGTGAGGCCACACCTGGAGTGCTGTGTCCAGTTCTGGGCTCCTCAGCACAAGAGAGACATGGAGCTCCTGGAGCACGTCTGGTGGAGGGCAACGAAGGTGTTTAGGGGACTGAAGCATCTCTCGTGAGGAAAGGCTGAGGGAGCTGAGACTGTTCAGCCTCAAGAAGAGACTGAACTGATTTGGGACCTCAAAAATACATTTGAAGGGAGGGTGTCAAGAGGTTGGAGTCAGGCTCTTCTCAGTGGTGCTAAGGAATAGGACAAGAGGCCATGGGCAGAAACGGATGCACAGGAAGTTCCACATGAATATTATGAAGAACTATTATTATGTGCAGGTGACTGAGCACTGGAACAGATTTCCCACAGAAGTTGTGGAGTCTCCCTCACTGGAAATATTGAAGAATCATCTGGTTGCAATCCTGTGCCACATGTTCTAGGTTGACCCTGCTTGAGCAGGGAGGTTGGACCAAATGACCCACTGTGGTCCCTTCCAGCCCTCCACATTCTGTGATTCTGTGACACTCTTTCACAGAACACTGGAAGAGCATTTAAAGATGGGACATAGCTCAGTTACTTCAAAAAGAATGTGCCTGTGTAGTTAATCTATCAAGAACAGTCACTGCTTCTAAAAATTAACTAGAGTTTACTGAAAGTTTTTAGGAAATGATTACTCCATGCAATGTTATAAAAGGTAGTCCTTTTCAAATACAAATTTTAATAAGAAATGTTGCTAAACCATCCAAATTTCAAAGATTTCAACCACATCTATAAGCAAAACCCTATCAACAGCTTATAAAAGGTTACATACACCTAATATTGTTTGTTTTCCCCCACCTCAAAATATTCACCACACACACACTGATCATTTTTGGTACTTTTTTACTCCTTTTCAAGAAGTTCTTTAACCTGTTCAAGTTTTGGTCCCGGGCTGAATGGTGCTGTATGAGTCCAGAATTGATTAGGACTTTTGACCAATGGTTTATAAGACACATGCAGGTTAAGACTCACAACAGCATCTAGGTAGTCAAATAAATTCAAGTATTTGGTTACAGTAAACTTTCAACAGCAGTCTCGGGGGGTCCTTGACATCACCATTGCACACATACACTTCCTACATACTTCAGTTCCCCATAAAGATGGCAATGCTGCAAATATGAGTAAAATTACTGACAGGCAGGCAAAATCAAAATACAAGCACATATAAACCCTGACTTGGGGCGTGGTGTGTGACATTAGGCCTGTCCTCCTAACTTTTTTCATGTCCACAATATATCATCTCAAGTCAGTTGGAATTCCAATTCCAGAGAGTGTTGGGGGACCGAACACACCTGAGGTTACTACAATACTTTTCCCATGACAATTAGGTGTGCTGAGATGCTACAGAAATTCACGGCCCTTTACATACATAATTAGAATAGTTACCGCTTACAATAAAAAAGGAGAAAACACTGAAATAGAAATTAGAAAAAAACTCCGTTGTGTAGCTTTGAAAACTTTCACAAAAAAGGTCAAAGTATTTACAAGTCCAGTCAATGTACTACTACCCCTCTAATCCAGAGGAGACAACAGCTCCCATAAAAATCACCATAGAAAGAATTCCACGTGTTACCAGCTCAGGTCCTGAAACTACTTATGTATAACTCGGGCTTAGGTAATTTTAATTACAAATCTTTCTTCTTAACTAGCCCAACACAAGTTCGGTATGTTGTGAGCAGTTCAGATAAATGGATCAAACAGTAATGATCAAGCCATCAGAAAAACATAACATATTATGGAGCAGAAGGGCAGGCAACCTACTGCCCAATACATAAGTTTATATCAAGCTTAGATTTCTTTTGCCCTTAATGAGAGATGGTCTACAAAAAAGACTAAAATGAAAATACTGCATAACTGGAGAATGGATCAACTTGGATTCTTATGACTTCATCTTCACCATTAAATAAACAATGTTTTGAAAGGCTCTTCTATTAAACTGACTGTAAAAATAAAATAAAATTTACAAGATCTTTTTAATATCTTTTAAAGACAGAGCAGACTGAGCATTCATTATTTTCCTTAGTTAAATACTTCAGGTGCTAAGCTGCCTCTGAAATGTCATAAAAGAATACATTTTTTCACTCATTTTAAGATTCTATTACTGCATTGAAATTGACCCCTGTGAAAATAATAATAGTGTACTTAAAAATACAAAGTATAGAGGAGGTAAAAGATACATTCTTCATAATGAAGAATGGAAAAAACTCATTCTATTTTGACTAAGCCAATATAGAGGAAAAAAAGATGGACAATTAACTCTGTACCACAGTGATACTTCTGAGATAAAATCAGATTGTAACTCACTTCAAGCCCAATGTTCTCTTCAGGTTCATAGGTTACAAATGATTTATAGGCACCATTTTGTACTTAGCATTCTAGCTTTTCCCATACTGTAAATACTTTATAACCAAAGCATTTTTATGTTTCAGAAATATCTTTGCTAAAATGGCTTAACACAACTCGAAGTGCTTTAGATCAAAGGAAATTTAAGTAAAATTTCCCTCTGCTTCTTTACAGGAGGTAAAAAACCCCTCTCTGTGTCTGGTGCCTATATTCCTGTTCTTTCACATTAGAGCTGTAAGTCTCCTCTTTCAGGTCACGTCTTCCACATAAAAGTGCTAAACTAATGCCGCTTAATGACAAATTAATGTCCATGAATAAAAAATACACCTCTAATAGCATAGAGTAATTTGCCATTACAATATCATCATTGGACATGCCCCTGGTTTAATACGATGTATTTAATTCATAACTTAATGAGTGATATATAAAAAGAGAGAGATGAACCCTGCAATTACATTTATGTGAGTCTGTCACCTTATTTGTAAAACCTTAGAGTCATTTACATTCAAATTAGAACAAATGAGTGATTTCACAAAGTGCAGTGATAAATGACCATTGCTGCACAAGACAGAACTGTATTTCCTGTGAAAACACTAACAGTTTCCTATTATTTGTTAAAAATTACAATGCATATTGCCCAGTGTTGTGTGAATAATGACTTTTTTACTGATTAGGTCAGAAGACTAATACGGAGTAAAAATAAATAATTTTTCTTTTCATTTTTTCTGATTTTAGCTTGAATTCCTCTTCTCAAACTGTTACGGACTCACACTGCCACCTGCTGCCCGGGCCCGGGCAGGAAGGGCCTGATTGCCACATTTCAAGTCCAGTTCAGCCATTCTGCCTTCTCAGTGTCATCTCTTGCAATCAACAAAATTTTCCTTCCAGACTTCTAACTGGGCATGGCGCCGAGAAGACCAGCAGATATGGATAGCTGCACTACTCAGTTACAAATACTTCCATTTTTGGGGTTCATGCAACCAAATTAGTACGGAGAATTTAAAGCTAAATACACTGGGAATGAGGAGAAACAGGGAGAACATAAAACATTAGTATTGATCAGATGGTAATAAAACCAAAGAAGAATTTTGTACACTAAGCATTCCAGGATTCATCAGCCCTTGTTTACAGCCTTATAAAAATACTGGAAAGATTCCAGAAATAGGAATCTTTCAGGGACTGATGGACAGAAGGGTGATCTAAAGAGGCCACACTGGCTAGAATGACAATGTGAGAAGGGTAGGGAGGGAAAGTGTTAAGCAATAGTTACTTTGTTCCTATTTACAACACATACCAAAGCTGCTCTCCCTGACAGAATCTGCAAAGAGATGGCAGAGACAGTAGTAAGTGTCTCTTCCCAACTTGTGACCTCTCCTGTAACTTTGCTGCAGAGGACTGGTGATGTGTATCCATACAACTACCTAGACAGCTTGGGAGCTTTAAATCTTGCCAGCAATACTTAATCTAGATGTTCCAGCGTCATATTTTTTACACTCCATCATCAGTTTCAATTCACACTGAAGATAAACAGCAGCTAGAGGATTACAGTAAGAACGGGGTTCAAAGAGACTGACTATTGTCACTTTGGTATATTTTCACTTTTCTGACTGACATCAAAAGAAAAATAGAGAAAAACACTCTCATTCTTTTCCTCAGACCCATTCTAAGTTAGAATCCTCACTAGTGAATTCACATTTCATATATATAAATCTGTATCTCTATAATGTATCGGTATATTGAAGAGAGAGCAGTGAAAAATTCCCAAAGTTCTTTTTGAGCTTTGTACAAAACTTTTCTAATGACTGTCAATAGCTCAATGACAACAGCTGACAAAACTTGCTCCTTCAAAAAATAGCAGACAAGCACACCAACAACTGGTTGTGTAACACTTAAAACCAGAAAAATGCAAGATAACATTATTTTTGTCTACTTGTATTCTTGGCATGGGAAGGTCACTTCACCACAGGATAAAGTTGGTAGACTCAGGTTTGGTGGTGGTGACTAATTCTGGGAGATTGAGGGGAGTGCAGAGCATATATGCATGTACTTAGATTAAAAACTCAGTATTAGTTAAAAAAAGGCAAGCCTTGGTTGCTAGATGACCTTTAGATATTCTTTCCAGCAGTTTAATTTGCTCTATATGAAAAACCCAGGAGCTAAAATCCCAACTGATCTGGGGCTTCTAGCAATACAAAGGTGATGCTCTCAATCTCTGGTGTACAAATTAATTCATCTCTGAAGGAGTGTATCTTAGTGAAAGTTGGGATTGTCATTGGCACCATTCCAAACAGAGAAGTTAGGTTTAACAAAAATAAATAGATTTGAAGCTCTGACCTCACCACGTATATAAACCATGCACACTGCTCCTTTTAATTCCACAAATTCATTTGTAGCTTCTTTCTCTTAAAAACAGTAACATATTTCAATCTACAACACATTCAAATAGTTTAAAATTAGAAGAAGAAAAGATTCAGATGATTGGGCATTCATATGCCATGAAAAAAAAATTGTTTTATAAGCCTAAATTGACCACTACAGTAGAAGGTTAAAAATCAAATGCCCCTACCCAAGACAATTTGCCTATTTCAATTATTACCAAGAATTATTCCTGGAGGCCTTATTTTATCATCTGTGAGTTGATTAATCTTAGTTTTGTATTCCACGCCTGATCCTGCTCACTGTCTGCTTTTGTGTACAAGAATCCAGAGCAGTACAGTACAAAGGCAGTTCCAAAAAAATGCCAGTTGAGTGCTGTTGTACTGTGCTATGTTTGGGCATATTTTAATTGCTCACCTAAAATGCTCTTTTCTTTTTAGCTTAAATTAGCTCTCTTTGAAGACGCTATGACTGACATCAGTAGCAGGCAGATATTCCTGTGGCAGAGTTCTATTTACTGTAACGAAGTTTCTAAATGGTAACCTGATCCATTTACCATTTAGCAGGGAATTTAATGCACTTCAAACTAAAGGGAAAATTGGCATCAAACTTTCAAGTTTGCTTGATACAAAAACATTTATAATTCCAAGAACAACTTTTACAAGTCAGATAACTTTAGTGGCAATCAGGAACACTGCTCATGTCTACTATACCTGCTGCTCCCAGGCACTGTGAGAATAAGAAATCATTTCCAGCAGTGAGTACAAGGACAGTCGCTTCTAATAAGGCTATATTGAAACTATGCCACTGTCCAACCAATAAACATAACATAAATTATATCCCAGGCTCTGTCCAGTGTCTAAACTTAATTTGTTCTTCACAAAAAGTGCCTGATCTGGCAGCAGAAAATTAAAGGGATAAATGCTATCTAACAGTCATGCCATGTCCTGCCTCTCAGAAACTGAGTGCTTTTCTTTGGACTGCTCTGCAACTTCTACATACCTCACTCACAACTATCACCCTCGTACCTTGAATGTAACTCAGGACGTACCTAGAACTTCACTGAAAAATTAATACTGGACTTTAGAATACACAGAAAAATCATTTAGCTTTAAGATTTCGTATATGGACAGTCCCCGAATGCCAGTGGAAATCAACCTCTGGTTTAAAAACCAATTACTAGCCACACAATACTGAGTGCATGTTGATCAGTAGAAAATTCCATTAAAATCTTATATTCTCAATAGTATTCCCTCCTTATTAAGAGTCTTGGATTGTTGAAATAATTTGCAGTTTGTGGCTCTCTGGTACTGAATACACAAACAGTTGAGGAAAAAGACAAAACTTCTTAGATCTACAACCAGTTATGTAACTCAGACTTACTTATGAAAAAAACATTTTTATGTTATGAATAAATGTTTTAACACATATATTCTCTTGCATAAAAATAAAGTTGTCATGTATGCTTCAGAAAAACATTCACAAGCTTTAAAGTGCAAAACATTAAAGTGCAAAACACATTACCTAATACCATGTTCTCTACAGCTCCATTTTAAAAGTCCATGCTCAGATGTCTATCACATTTAATTCCTTTAACTAGCTTTCTCCTTCTTTCTCCAACATCATATGACAGATATGGTCCACTTTTAAAAGGGAAATATATACAGATAACCCTTTCCCACTATAGTTCAAACTCTGCCTATTGTATTAGCCTCCTTTGAAAAACCTCAGCCAAAACTGACAATAAATCTGAGCTGGAGGAGGAACTCAGGAAATAAGAATCTTAGAGAACTGGATGTTCACGCTGCAAGCAAATGCTGTGTGCGTGATCACAGACCTTAGTGCCACTGAAGGTACACAAAGTTCAAGTCCTTAGCTCTCCCACACCTCTGCAGCAGCAGCACAGCTAAGAAAAACCACATTGCCTTACCTTTTGTTCAGCCTGAGACAGATGTGTGAGCTTACAAGCCTTGTTTCAATGTTTAATGTACCTGAGCATTATGCAGATGACATGAGAGAGTCATGAATATGTATGTATCTCAAATAAAATACATCAGCAGGCTTCAGAAGAGTCCCCCTCTACAAATGAGCTAAAAACAAAACCCCCAAAGAGCAGAGCTTGTGGAGTAGTCATAACTGAAGATATAATAATGCTGATATGGGGGGAGAAGTCTACACAACACAAAGCTGTAATTAAGACCTAAAGTAAGGGATACTCTTGTTTGCAAATAGTGAAAATATGATTTACTGTTGTTTTAAAACAAAAACTAGTAAATTATCAATCTAAAATGAGTATGAGTTTTCAAATGAGAATATTGAATCAACATCAGATGCTACAGAACATTTGATAATGAGAAGTTTATAGATGATAAAATGCATTCAATAAACTAGCGGTGTTGTCAGAAACTTCCACTGCATTACCTAATTCAGGGTGGGGAGAAAGAATGTTCCTCTCCTTTTTCCTGTCTTTCCTTTGATCGAGAACTCTTCCAAAAATTGCCATAAAAACAATTTAAACCATTTATTACAGAAATCTTTTTGAGATTCATCAACAAGTTAAAGTCCTCTAAGTTGTTTAGTCTGTAAGAAAGAGGCTCTATATTATAGTAAAAATAACATTGTGTTTATTCTGAGACAATTGAGAGGAAATTCCTTAAAGACCAATGAATATAAAAGTCAGCATTGGCTGGAAATTAATCTGTCCCCAGTGCACTACAAATAATTTTTGACATTAGACACTTCAGCAATCATCTTAGATGAATCAGATCAGTACAGTCTTCTTTGGAACCTTACAGACTACCAATGTGCCTTGAAACAGATACATGTAAGGGCAATGCCAATTGCACTGCTGGCAAAAAAACCCTCGTTATTGAAATTCATGGAATTATTACAGGTCCCAGATAGGAGTATCAAAAAGAGATGAAACTTCGAGACAGTTCCAATAAACTGACAAGCTGGAACATCTAGAGATGAGCTGGAACAAGTGCCAACAATAAGAGCAGCACTCATATGGGAAAAGCCTGGTCTAATCAAAACAATTAAAGACAATCCTAACAAGTTAAAACTCTGTGTCATCATTACATAACAATAAATGATAGCTAGATCCCACACACTGCATTTCCAGAATTTAGGCTAAACTAAGCTAAACTCATGATATCTGAACTACTCAAAACAGCAGAAGGTAATTCACTAGCACTGTAAATGAAGAATTCTGGCACACTCATTCTTCAGAAAGAAGAGAAAGGGCAAGAACTATTCTCTTTCTAGCACCTGTATCATAGCACGTGGGGTGATGAGACACCCAAGTTACAAAGTGCAGCAAGGATAAGGGGCTTTAAGGAAGCCTTCTTTAACTACTTTGATTTTATGTGCAGATAGTACTAAAATAAGGCAAGAGGTATCTTTTAAAGTTACACAGTAATATGTAGAACATAAACAGATATTTGATATAATTAGTTTGGACCCTGAAAGATATCACACTTAATGTGCAGTACCTTGTTGATCTCTGCTAAAAAGACTTACAGCTACTCAAGGCAGATGACTTGCATGGACCGCAACTCTACAGAACAAACAAGACAGGTAAATTCTTACTGTGATCTATTCAGACTGTAAGTCTGTCTACAGATATGCTTTGCTGAGGTGAACTTGGTTAAAAAAATACTGTAAAAAGAGTAAAATACAGCATAGAACCCAATATAAGCTACAGATATCCCACCGATGTGCATGCAGATTCAAAACCTTTACAATGAGACCCTGATTCAAAAACAGTTTACAGAACTAGCACTGCTCTTTGTCTTCCCAACACATATTCTTCTCTTTTTTCCCTACCCTTAATCTACCACCTTATTCCCTACTTCCATTACTTAAATCTGGACACTGGGTCCCACTTCCTCTTAATTTTTACAAGACTCTAGCTCCAGTTATCCTACCTTGGCACACTACTCAGAGTACAACAGTGCTCTTTCACACATCCTTCAGCAACTGCAGAGCACAGAGTTGTGGTTTCTATGGCTCTTGAAGGACATGGTTATCTTCTAAGTTGTAGAAAGACAAAAAACATGCAAATAAACACATGCATGAGACAAACTGAATCTGAAAGCATGAGAGGAACAAGAAAAAGCAATAGCAGGGGAGGAATTAAAACACCTCTGATTCTTTTGCAAGCTATCATTTTATGGTTGGACTTGATTGTAAAAGTCTTTTCCAACCTAAAGGATTCTATGACTGTTATCTCCAGAGAATTTTTGCTGGTCTGTTAATTACAGAGTCATTTGGAAGCAATGTTTACTCACTCCAGAGTGCTGGGGTTTTTTGTGGGGCTATTGTGATTTTGGGATTGATTTTTTTTTTTAATTCATTAGCAATCTATTCCTAAATAATTGACTATGGCTTGCACATCAAGGATGAGAATCAAAGCACTGTTAACTCTGTAGTTGTCTATCTTTCCCCTGCAATGGCCTTGTGATTCAAAGCACTAAGACAGTTCTGAGGGAAGAGGTACAAATACCAGAGGCTTCTCAACACAGGTAATTAAAAAGTTAGCACAAGGATCTATGTTGAGCATATACATACCTTTTTCTACTGTCTTCTCACATCCCTACATCACAAGCTTAATACTCAGCTTCTTCCCTAATCTTTAGTGTTTCCTGTAGTTTCTTTGCTGCAATAGTCTCTTTAGTTCAATTTCAGACAAAGTAAGAGCCACATGAGCAGCAGAGACACACTCACACTGACTGGTTTCATTATATAGATGGTATAACTACCAGTGTTGGATTTACATCACCTTTCTTATTATAGTAACCCCTTCCCATGCCTGCCTGAAAACCAGGAGGTCAAATAGTTTTGTGGCTTATTTGGCATCTCACAGTTATTTCTCAAACCAACCACCTTTCTCATTACAATCCATGTACTGTTTTCTCAGAAAAATTAAATCTCTCCTACCATTCCTGAAAAAAAAAAATACACCAATTGCAGCACTCTACCAGCTCCTTTAACTTTCTAATCAATTTATAATGCACAAATTAATACCACCTTATTATCTGAACATACATTTTGAAGGGTTTCCTAAGGCTAACACTCAAAGAACAGATTCTTTCTCTGTAAGACACAGAGCCTTCAAGTACATCCTGAAGTTCTTAACATGAGATCCTGCATGCCCCTCCTCAGTAGCTCAGCGTGCTGCCAAGCACACTCCGACTGTTCAAAGGCAGTTACACTGCTGGAAGGCAAGTGCATCCTAAGAGCACTGTGCTGATGTGCATTTCCATGCCCAAGTGTGGCCCAGATGCAGTTAACACACCCTATTTCAGGAACAGTACTGAAAAGTTACCAAGAGGAAACAGTTCAGTAGAACTGCTATTGACATTTCATTTTTATAAGGCTTTTCACAGATACCTATCCAAGCTGTGTCCTTGCTATCATCATAAGCCATTTCTAATACAAGGCAAACACAAGAAGTAAGTTTACTGCAACGTAAATTTTTTGCTTCATAAAGACATCAGCATTATGGGCATGACACCAGTTGAGAATAAGGTACCATTATAATAAGCCCTATCCCTTCAGTGAGAGGTAGCAGTGCCCTGGAATACACATCAATATTCTGCTGTGAACACTTACACATCTGAATTCGTCACAATACTTGTGATCCCAATAGGGAAATATCTTAACACTTGGTACATTGAGGTAGAAGAAAGCAAATTCCCTGGTAAAAGAGGGAATCAAATTCCCATGTGCTGATAGTAATCAGTGGACCATCCTTGTTTTCAGGAATGAAATGGATAAAATGGAAGGGGAGATAAAGCATGTACTACAAACTGAAACCCAAATTACACTCAAAATTCAGATCTCCAATTTTTGCCATTTAGATTACACCAGGTATTGTACTAATAGTCTCCTACTGAAATTAGGCTTGAAACAAAAGTGTACCAAACAGAAAAAGCAGACCAGGCCAAAAAGCCTCACCTCAATGAGATAGTGAGAACATAAACTGAGAAGCTCCAGCAGCTGCAAATGACTTCCAGCTGCTAGGACATCCTGTATCACCCCTGGTTCCAAGAGGATCTGTAAAGAAGAAAATGGAAAGTTTGTCATCTGGAAGATATATTCAAAGTACTTGTAGAAAATACTAAAGGCCTTTGTTATTTCCAGCATTTGAGTCAACATAAAAACCAGAAAGAATACAATTAAGCATATAGAGAAGTCTTTGTAGAACAGGAGCAGTTTCTAAAGTTCATCTGAATTTCCCAAAGGATTTTAAAACTTTTTTTGTTTTTTTTTCCTGAGAGAGCCCATAAGTCACACTACACCCTAAATCACTGAAACTAAATGCATGCTTTTTATTTAAGGAGACCTTCAAAATAACAAAGCCTCCTTTTGTTATCTGTATACTTAGATGCTTCTGTATATACTAATAAATCAAGCCGAGAGAATTGACTCAGAAGTCTCCACTATTAATATTGTTCCTGCATGTAAAAAATATACAGACTAGGAACACCCTTCCTATTCTGCATGGTACCACTTCATAATTTTCCCAACCACTGTCTTCATTTTACAGAGCAGGGCTCCGAAGACACAGTGAGCATGTTGCTGGGGAAGTGCCAGAAACGGCTTAGAAACCAAGACAGATTATTCAGTTACCTGCTCACATGAAACTCCTACTCATTTCAATTAAAATCATGTACAGGCAGCAGTAAGGATAATTGGGCCACAGCTCCTGGACAGCTGTCTTGGGGTCAGCTTGTTAGAGCATACCTTTTGGGACACAAAAATGTCTTTGGGAATATGGACACTGGTCAACTTCTTATCAGCAATCAGACTACAGACTATTCAGACTAAAATTTTTTAAGTATAAGTAGTGCAATATCCAACAAAAACCAGAAATGCATGAGAAAAATTTATTTTTCAAAGATGCTCAGTTTATTCGATTTTATCCTTGTACTTTTCCTGGCAACTTTGGTTTCACACCACATGAGGTCAGTCTCTCACTGCTCCACAGGGAAGTAAAGCTTTTTTACAGATCCTTTTTCTTCTGCCCACACGATTCAGTTTTATTTCACAGCATCATCTATATATCTCTGTGGAAGAAGGAAGATGGCAAACAAAAGGAAAGACACTCAACTGCATCTTTTGTAGTTTAACTGGGAAATGAAAAAATGTCTATGCATTTCTTCAAGCAAAACAACGAAATATCTCCAACATAATGGATATATTAGAAAGAGGAGAGCAGGGGACTGATCCTTGTTTATACAAAGAACTAACTCACATTGAGTTCTGGCAGTATATGACATACTTAATGCTTGTGCAAATCACTGTACTTCTTAATTCTAAGTGAACATTTTATGTCATATACATACTATATAAAATATAAAGGGGTTTTTTATCTAGCCAGTAACAGGTGTAAGCATCTCTCTGTAAATGAGAGTCAGGCCCAGCACAATCCAGGTTTTTGGCTGGTGCTATTGAGGCTGCTATGCATGAGGAGAGGTAGTTCAATGGAAAGTTAGAATGGATTTCAGTTACAAAAATATCTCCAATACACATGGATATTATTATTAAAAAAAAAAAAAAAAGCACATTACTGTCAAGTATTTTCAAGTGAGAACTCAAGGCCAGACTGACTAAACAAGCTGGTATAGACCTTGCAGTGCTTTTTATTCAGACATGATTGACACTGCGAAAGTGCCATCCCATAGCATGTTACTTACTGAGTGGCCATCACCATCTTTGCACTGTTAAAGACACAAAATGAAGAGAACCAGAACCCTAAGCAGATTATACCTTGTAGGCACAGACAAACTATATTTAACTGTGATAATATCAATGTATTTTAAAGCTACAGTAATCCATTTACAAATAAAATTAGTAGCATTATGAGATGAGAAGTAGGACAAGAGGCAAGGAGGGTGGATGGCTACTATCTCACAGTGATTTGCACGAAGTCAGCAACAGAAGTTCATTTCCAGGTGGCAGATATATTTCTTGCATATTCTTCCATTTCTTACAGCTTTCCTATACCCTGCAAGATTTATTCAGCTGAGAAAATATATTCACCTTTGTGTTTCCCAAGATAACTGAGGAAAGTCTAGTTTATCTCTCCACAAAACTTTGCCTTAAATAGAACTATCTGAACTTTTATTCAATACTCATTGGGATATAAGCAAAACTACTAATTCAACTGTGCTAAACATTCACCATCAGCAAACTGCGTGCCAGGGAAATCCACAAGAAAAAGAAAACAATAAGTAAAGAAGGAAAAAAATATTACAAGCCTTCCTTCTACTGAAACTGGGGTAATTCGCAGTTATTCTACACTTCTCAGCTTTTATACACTAATGCAATTACTTGATTTTTATTAATTACCAGCATAGCTGTTTATATGTTATACACACCATCCAGCTGAATATTAACAGTAAATGCACATAAATACCACCATATGCACATCACAAGTACACACAGTGACTGACACTCCTCTGCTTGTTTAACTCTCAAAACAATACCTCTGAGGTCTACAGAGTGATGCTTATTGCAAATTAAGGAGAGGAAAACTAAGATCTACTTTGGATTCACACCTTCAAAATTCACCATAAAATTTTAGTGTGAAAAATAAAGAGAGAAGCATCATCATTTTCTGTAATCCATCACCAACCCAAGGGTTATGAGGCATAATTACTGGGGCAGAAACTTGGAGTCATTTGGAACCATCAATGTCAGACAAAAATTGGAATCTTCACCAGTGAATAATGTGCCTTTGTATGACACATGCTACATTAAGACTGGTTCCCATGTCATTTTTATGTTAAGATTAATTAGATGCAATTCAGGTATTGCACCTGGCTACATCTTAGAATTACCCCTCTATTCAAACCCTTATTTCTAAGGGCTAATTTTCACTATGCTCTCAACTTTTCCCTGGCATATGATGGTACCCCAGAAAATTGTCTTAAGCACTTTCTCCCTGTATAAAATGGGCAGATCTTGCCAATACCCAAGTAACTTTCTTTTCTAAGTCATCAAGCCTGACATACTGTTCATTTTCAAACTGATTTACTTTGACAAACTACTTTTCCCTTACAATGACCTTTTTCAAGCAGGAAACCTGTTCTTCAAAGCAGCCATTCTAATCTCTATCATGACACAAATCCTTCAGAGGGGATGCACTAAACACAGTTCAGTCCCTACTGTGGTCAGATCTACAGGCCAAGGGACTGAAATGATACAAAAAGTGGCTGTTTGTAACAGAATGCTGAGTTCACAAGATCCAGAAAGGCAGATTATACAATTTCTTAGATCTGCTATCCCTACACACATACAATTTAAATCTATCTGGAAACTTATCCACTCTTGCTTTGCTGATACATTGTGGAAAGCTTCTCTGCAGATGCAAGAACTAGAAACCTGAGCTTGTAAAGCACAATTCTGAAGCATAAAAGGGAATTTTATAATCAGTCCCAAGGTTCCAGATACACAAGGCCCTGAACACACCATTCTATTTCTACCCCCCGGTCAACAGTTCAAAACCAGAACTTATTCCCTCTTCTGCCAAGATTTCCCTCTTCCTTTCCCAACTCAACCTTTATCCCCCTCCAACACCTTAGGGCTCTGGGTAAGTATGGGAAAGATTTAACTGGTATCATACACCTTGCCTCTCTCTTCAATCAGTTTTCTTTGGGAGTGTTCGTGGCAACAGTGAAAGTGAATCATTCTCCTCTCTCGAGGACAACTACTCAGGCCTCACCTCCACACTGCCCAGGTCAAAAATGTCCTCCTGCACCCCTTCAGCCAACAAAGCAATACAGGTCAACAAAAAAAATTAAATTGCAAGGTCAGAGCAAAGAGGGCAGTAATGGCCAAAAAAAGACTGAGGAGGAAACTCCTTAAACTGTCCTTTCAAACAAAGCAATTTACAGCCTGAGGGAGAAGGTAAAATCCAGATTAACTATCACCTCTATGGAGTCTCATGAGGTGTATATCTGGAAAGAACAATCAGAACATTTAATCTATTCCCTGAATATTGCAGGCCACTACATTTCATCCTGACACTTTTAAAGACACAAACACTACTTTAGGCCCAAGGAGGCTAAATTGCATGTCCAGACAAAGATGGAGAGATTGAACACGCACTTTTATCGCCTTCATTCCAGGTACTCATTTATTTCCTCTATTTTTTTCTAATTTCTGTTTGTGGGGCAATGGAAAAGGGAGATGGTGGCATGATTTACATTAAAAATAAACTAGTATTATGCTGTAACAGTAAGAAAACATGCAATGTCATGTCAGAAAATTCTAGAAAGTAAACTATATGGAATTCAACACAGAAAACAAGAAAAATTTTTCTAAGATTCCTGCCACGGATGGAAAGGAAATTCCTTCTTGACTGCACTTGCAGTGATCAGCATTTCAAACAAGACAGGCATCAAACAAAAGTGTCACTTGTGTTTGCCTGATGGAGATCACTCCATATGCTTGAGAGCAATCAAACACCTTAACTTTTCTTTTAAAGTAATTTAGACTGCATTTCACTCTCAACCAGATAGCACTTCTGCTTGTCTGCCTGTTCATTCATGATTCACTTGAATACTGAGCTCCTTGCACACTGACAAGTGCTGCTTCAAAACAGTGAGAGGGGAAAGAATATTCTAGTCCCCTGCAGGCAACTGCCCAAAGCCCTGGCACATAATGTTTGGTAGCACACGTTACAAAATCCAGATTAGCCAGTGCCAGAAGGAATCATGACCAGCATTTCTCTGATACATGTCATAATATTTTTCCAGAAAAGTAGATGAAAATGTGTTAAATGCCCAGCATATACGTAGACCATTTCAAGTTGGAAGGCACCCATAAACATCATCTAGTTCTATCTCCCTGCTCCTTGCAGGACTATCCAAAACTAAACACATGACTAAAAGTATTGTCCAGACGTTCCTTGAACTCTGACAAGCTTGGTGCCATGGCCACTGCCCCAGGGAGACTGTTCCAGTGACCTACCACCCTTTCAGTGAAGAACCTTTTTGTTATGTCCAGCCTGAACTCTCCCTGACGTAGCTTCCTACCACTATGAAGTACCATTATTACAAATAAACCAGGTTTGGGGATAAGCAAGACTCCAAGCAAGTTCACTATTCTTTGGGAAGATGTTTCATTAGTTTAATCACTTTCAACTCTAAAAAAGCTGTCTTGTCCCTAGCTTAATTTTTGTCCAGAGCAAATAACATTAAACATTTAACTTTCTCTACAATAAATGAAAAAGTGAGTTAATTAAGCTCTGTATTAGTCTAAGCCTTTTAGGCAATCTGCAGCTCACCTGCGAACCCAGCACCTCGTAGCTGTAACCTAGTGCTAAGCACAGAAACAAGATTACTCTCCTAAGACAAGTGAAAACAGGAAATGTCCAAATCTAATTATCCAATTTTTATTTTTTCCTTTGAAATTGCACTGAAAAATGATGTTAAGTATTTACAATAAGACATAAACCTGTTGTATGCAGTTATCCATGACCTTGGCATATTGTTCCCAGTACAAAAAAGCAAGGATATCTGAAGGCACTTTTGCCAGGGACAGCAGGCAGTTTAACTGATTCATTTTAATGAAAAGGCAGCCAGCGGAACTGCTGTGCACAGGATGCAGTAGGTCACTTCCCAAGAAAATCAGCCATCACAATACAGCTTTGCAGTACTCCTCCATCCACAATACAGCTTTGCAGTACTCCTCCATCCACAAGAGAGAGAGGATTAACACAATAAGAGGCACTAAGATATTGACAGCTGCCTTACCCTGATCTTAAATAAAAATGGCACATAAAATACTGGTTGATCACTAGAAAAACTTGCAACAACAAATGAGGAGGGGAGGTGATGAGAGATGAAAGTCAAGATTCTATAAATGAATCAAAGCAACTCTAAGGAGAAATAGTTGCACTTACAAATATTTATTTCTACTATTTCTCTAAGGAGACCTTCCACTCCTGCATGTTTTTTGTTAAAGAAATAACTAAGCTGAAAGAACAATTTCACAAAAGAGCTGTGCTAAATATAATACTTTAACTAATCAGAGGTTTGTGTGCATGAATTTGAAAAATCACCAAAATGCAGTCTACCAATTCCTGAAATCTGTTTGGTAAAGTGATAATAGCTGTTAACAGGATGACAGGCTTCAAAATAATTGAATACATTGTAAAGTTAATGAGTAAAGGCAATAAATAGGACTCACATTGACAATGCTTTAAAGTACTACTGAGAGCAACACACCTGAAAATAAAATTAAGTTCTAGATTTGTAATTGGGATAATAAACTGATATTACCTTCATTGAAAGACTACTGCTATGTTATCATTTCTATCTAAATGCAAAATATTTGTTACCATAGATTAAAGACATATGATAGAACATAATTACAAAGAAGAAAGATCCAAGTCTGAAGCTTTTCAATTTGCACAGAACTCTGTCTGCTGCTGTTTCTTTTGTCAGCTTTTATCTATTGCTATACCAAAATTTCTTTCTTTGTAATGATTAAGGACCATAGTTGGAATTAAAATATTATTTGTATTTAACTTGAGTTTTAAAACATTTTTTTCTTCAGAATAATCGATTTTCCTTTAAAAGCAAAATATTTCCAACAGTAATTACAATAAGGCACTGTCTGCTTAAGTAGACAGGAAGATGAAGATTGTAGTTTAAGTCTCCAGGCATATTTCAAATTTACAAAAAGAGGTAAGGATGACAGAGTTTAATTTCAGATTTCCATGTCATCCTAAAAACTAAATGTCTTCATTTTAATAACTTTCAAAAACTGTAGGCATCAAGTATTGCCATCATGCAGTATTAAATATTTCCACCAGATGTCTCCAGTATATTATTTTACACAGAAAGTTGCATTCAATTTGAAGTAGAGCATCTTAACTGTAAGTGTAGCATATTAAAGAATTAAAGAGAACAAAGCTGCAACTAGTTATCTGTTTAGAAATGGATATTTTAGGGAGTTCCACAGTATTACCCACAGAAACATCCATTTTTTAACTGGTATTTTGGCCAAATATGGTTAAAAAAAAAATAGAGTTCATGGTTTTCACTTTTAAGAGGGACTTCAGATCATGTCTTGATACCTACATTTTCAGAGCAATATAAGGTGGTATTTGGCATAAGTGACTTTTATGTTATTAAGAAATATTTTGCTTATTTTTTAAAACAGAAAGAGTTTGCAAACCAAGCTAAAGACAACTCTGTTTTCAGAACTCTCTCTGATGTAAGCATGCGATAATCCAGTTATTTATTAATAGCCTTTGCAGATTACTCCCACTCACTACCTTGAGATGTTCACTCAGATTCTGTCAGTCTGAGTCAGTATGTAAGCAATGCTCTGTACACACAAACACAGTGCCAGAAGAGAGTTTCAAGGATGAAAGGGAAAACGAGACACTGCTAATTCTCAGACCCACATTTCACTTTGAGTTGTGCTTCAAAGGCATCTTTGTAGGAACTCCTACAGAATCCTTCTCATTTGTCTGTGCATCAAAGTAGCACTTGGCATATCTGACAGACATGACAGAGCAAACTTTGCTTTATAACCACTTATACATATATATGAGTAACTGTACATACATGCACATCTATATTTAACTCAGGAAACCCACTCATTTATTCAAAGTAGGTTATGCCTGAAAATGAAAGACTCAGAAGTCTCTAAAGAGTCAAGGACAGAAGACACATATCATTTGATAGGAGCTGAGGATACTATCCTGGAAGCAACGTGGGGTCACTTGTTGGGTTACATAAAAGCCATATCTATCCTTTCAAAGGCTGTCAACGTATTTTACACAGGTTTGTTAGACTTTGAATATTGCTGAAAGATGAGGAATACCTCTAGTCACTGCAGAGAGGACAGGCCAGATAGAAATCAATTACAAGCCATCTTCTCAAAAGATTCTTTCATTTAACAAGGGTTTTCTCTTTAGAATAATCAGCCTATAGTTTTAAATTACTATGAAGATGAAACAGATATCTAACATTTCCATCTTTATCAAAGACGTTCAATTTTTGTCAAAACTTCCAACTGAAAAAACAAAAAGCATACCAATGACAAGTCATGTACTGAGATCTTCAGCTAATTCCATAATATAGTACGGTATCTCTATCATTTGTATCAAGGAAACCTTTGAATAAGTTATGTCTTCCTTAACAGCAGAAATTCAAGTTTTTTCAAAGAAATTCAAGTGCTAATCACTAAGACCAATGCTAAAGCGTAACTGTTTTGTGGGCTGGTGACAAAAATAGCTCCTTTAAAACAGGTAATTTTTTCCCCTTATTTCTATCTAGTTTCCTTAAAAAAAAAAGAAAAAAAAAAGAAAAAATAAAAAAGACCCACGTAAGGCCATATACTCAATTCACAGTATGGAAGAAGATGCCTTGAAGTTTTATAACCCAACAACTCTTCAAGAATAACATAATAGGGATTTAAGCCTTCCTTTTAAAAATTAACTAATAAACACCTCTAATACATCAATGGACTCAATTGTTGCAGCATTATTCCAGAAGTAGTTTGGTTATCTAGAATTTTAGAGTCCAAAGCAAAAATAGCTGGGTGTTCTGAGCTCTCTATCCATGAACTCTGAACAGAGACGAAGTCACACAGCAACACTCTCCAAGCATGCAGTGCAGATATATGGCAGGTCATAGATACTTCCCTTTCTCTTCTTTTTCTCTTTCTTTTGGCAAGGGGCAGAGGGAAAGGGAGCACCACTCTGCATTTTCTGAAGTACCTTAATGTGTGACCTGTGGTCATAAAGAGGGCCACAATGAAGATGTATAGCATCTATAAGCATTTACAAAGATATTTGCACTGCATCTGTCTAGAGAGTAAGAGACTACTTTTCCCCTCAATTATATAATTTGTCAAACACAGCAGAGCTTATAAATATTTATTATTAGGAAAATAGCTTTCTTTACACTTAATTTAGATGCAGATTCAACTCACAAAGATTTTATGATTAGTCAGGCAACCATAAAAAGGGCACGCAAGTCCTGCATGGTTCCTTACCTGGTAATGATGCACATAAACAGTGTTTTTATTAAACAATCCTTCTAAAGAAAAAATCCACCACAAGGTAAGAAAATTAAGATCTGTTAAATCAAAATACCTTGTACTGAGTAATGCACGAGAAAAATATTTTCTAGTACCTCTAAAGAGGTCATATTCAATTTTTATTGCAGTTGCTTTTAATTGTGTTTCTTAATTTGAAGAACTGTACAATACCTGCCCAGTATATGCAAAGTCCAGGGCTTGTTTTAACCCAAGGCTTGTGACACCATGCAAATTCACCTCATCAGCTTCACTTTCAACCATGCAGAGACTGAACATTGCCTATGGAAGAAAAAAAGAAATGTCATTAACTGATTTTGGGTAAGAATTCTAAATAGCAGCATACTTGAGAGTTAGAATAAGATCTATACCAAGTTTTCAGTACTAATGACACAGCAATCAATCTTACAACTGAGTCCTTTTATCATTAAGGAATACAAAAACTTATTCTGGATAAACTGAAATAAATCCCTTTGGTCTATGTATATATACTTCTTAACTAAGTAATTCAGGTGAAATCAGTGAGAATAGTCACACAATAAGGTATCATTCAATAAAAAATGTAACAGGACTCTGGGAAAAGAACAATCTACACAAGCACCATTAGAAATAATGCTTATGTATATATAAGAAGGAGCATTAAGCCATACACAATTACTTGGGAAGATAGGGAAGTTAAAATACCATCCTTTATGAACAATCCTTTTCAAATAAGCATGGCAGACTGGAATGGGAACAATATAATACTCACCTTATTCAATGAAGAGGAAGGATGGAGATGCAGTCACTTAAACTTACAACCTCCCCTTAACTTGTTACTGCCTTGGTTTCTCAGGTCATAAAACCTAAACTGAAGATAGCCAAGGTGCTATGGAATTTCCCTGAAAATAACACTGAGGTGAGCAAGTGTCCCTTTCACCCAACCTTACTTTCCAGATCATTTGTCTTCAGTGCCTCCCAAGGACTGAAGCAACCCTACTCAGTCTCTGAATCCTTGTGAGAATCCTTTTATTCTCATCTCCATTAAATTTCTTTGCCCTTCACTCTTCCCTCCAAGCCTGCATTCCTGCTGCACTACCCCTACTTACCACTCCTTCCTCCCTTACCGGTCCCATTCTCCATTCTTTGTCACTCTTCCACACTTTTTTGACAAAATATACCACTCAGGCTTTTTAAACAGTAAACTGTGAATAAATTCTACCATCTGTCATTACTAAAGAAAGTCTAAACTTATCCCCAGTACATTTTGTGCTAAATTTAATGCCTTTACGGAAGCTACCAAACTTCATGTTGAAGAACTCTAGTAACCGAGGACTTTCCATGAACGTAACCCCTATTACCTTCTCTCTATACTGTAGCTGATACACGCACAAGCTGAGACAGTCAACAAGCACACTGGACTTCATACGTGCAATCTGTCCACCAAGCACTGATGAATTTAAAGGATAAAATAAGCCCTACTCCTTGTAATTCTTTAGCACATATGAATGACTACATGACCTTTTCTCAAACTATTTCATGATTTACCTTCCTTCAGGTGGCTTCAAGGATCAAGATTCCTGAAAATAAGTAATTTCTTCAGAAAATAATAATACCTCTCATCATTCAAACACCATAATTAGGCACAAATCTTTTTCCTGGAAATCATCCAGTATAAGCAAGAATGACATTTATCACACAGTGGCTCCTTTTTTTTTTTTCAATTTCTATTGAATTTCTATTGAAATAAAGTCATATCAGGGCTTCTTCCAAACTGGCAACAGAAAAGAAATGACAAATAGTTTAAAGGTTTATCAGACAAATATAGGAAGACACAGGCATGAAATACACCTTGGTAGGAAAAAAAGAAATTCTAACAGGTTCAGCCACTTCTCCAATCCATCAAAAATGTAATCATAGTTGGATATTTTGTTGTCATGCAGTAGTTAATGTCAGGCTCCAGAGGCTGCCAGGAGCTGCAAAGTACCCATCAGCCACCTACTCCTTGCAAAAGCAGACCCTGCAGTCACTGTCTGGAAGAGATAAGCTTCTCTTCTCAGAAATTCACTACTAAATAAACCTTTTGGATAATATTCCTTATGCACACCAATTCCTGAATAAAGAGTGTGAAGTCTCAAAGCAAGACCTGTATACACAGGTAGATCTGCACACCTTCTGTACACGCCAGCCCATCACTGACCACCTGCAGAACGGCTCGAAATGCTCCATGATACAAGATGCTCTGTGCATAATAATCTGCACACTACTGACCTGTACATAGGAGCCGTCAAAAGACAGTGTGGTTACTAACACAGTTTCTTTTCTGATCAAGGGATGATGTTCCACAAAATGAGTTACACTTACAAATACAAAGAAACACTTAACAGAATCTCATCTGTAAATCAGAAATCATTCCTATTTGACTTCTCCTGGGTAGATGTATTAACTTTACCTGTAGAAGATTATTTTAACACAGAGATGCCAACATGGTCTTTACACAGGGTTTATTACTACATCTAACTTAGCAAACTCAGCAGCACCAGGCATAACTCAGTCCCTGTCCATAATCATCCACAGTGTTAACAAACGCAGCCTCCAGCAGAGCTTTGACCCCTGCCAACTAGCACTCTCCCAGGCAATGCCCAGACTATGGTCCAGGAAATAACACAAGCCATGGCTGTTCCAAACAGACAGCATGGATAAAGCCAAGCTGTTCACAGAGGTTTAGCCGTACTGTCACAAGCCATGTTATGCCAGTCCTAGAGCCAGAAGAAGCAGCCCTCATTCCCCTTATTTGTAACTACAGACATAGTATAAGAGTGCAGTGAGCTATCAGAACTGTAGCTGCCAGTAAATCACTATGGCTTTGTGGAGAATCATGGAATGGTTTGGGTTGGACAGAACCATTAAGCTCATCTAGTTCCAACCCACTAGCATGGACAGAGGCACCTTCCACACCTTCCACTAAACCAGCTATTTGAAAGCCCCATCCAACCTGGCCTTGAAAACTTACAGGGATAGGGCATCCACAACTTCTCCGTGCATCCTCACAGTACAGAATTTCTTCCTAATGTCTAATCTAAACCTACTCTCTTTCAGTTATGCTGAAGCCCTTCCCCCTAGTCCTATCACGACATGCCCTTATCACAAATCCCTCCCCAGGGTTTTTTTAGGCTCTCTACATAATGAAAGGTCACCCTGAAGCCTTCTCTTTATCAGGCTTAACAGACCCAATTCTCTCAGCCTTTCTTCATAGGAGCGGTACTCTTTCTAATCAATTTGGTAGCCCTCTTCTGAACTCGTTCCAACAGGTTCAAGTTCTTCATGAACTGAGGACCTCAGAGCTGGATGCAGCATTCCAGGTGTGGTCTCATGAGAACAGAACAGAGAGGGAAAAATCACCTCCCCAAAGTCTGCTTCCCACACTGTTTTTGATGCAGCCCAGGACACAATTGGCTTTCTGGGCTACCAGTGCACATGGCCAGCTCATGTCCAGCCTCTCATCCACCAGCATCCCCAAGTCCTTCTCAGCAGGGCTGTTCTCAATCTGTTCATCCCCCAGCCTGTATTGATACAGGAGGCCGCCCTGACCCAGGTGCAGCACCTTGCATTTGGTCTTATTAAGCCACGTAAGATTCCCATGGGCCCATTTCTCGAGCTTGTCCAGGTCCCTCTATATGGCATCCCATCCTTCAAGTGTGTCAATTGCATCACTCAGATTGGTGTCTGCAAACTTGCTGAGTGTGCACCCAATCACTTTGTCTCTGTCATTAATAAGATATTAATAACACTGATCCCAATACAGACTCTTGAGGGGCACCACTTGTCACACACATCAGGACTATGAGCCACTGACCACGCCCCTTTGGATGCAACTGTCCAACACTTTCTTATCCATCTACCAGTCCCCTCACTGAATCCACCTCTCTCTAATTTGGAGAGGAGGATGTGTGGGAGACTGTGGCTTTACAGAAGTTTGGATAGATGATGTCTGTAGCTCTTCCCTTGTCCACTAAGGTAGTCACTTTATCATAGATGTGATACCACCTGCTATTCAGAGTTCAGTTTCTCAAATACTATCCTCAAGTATTCTGTGAAGGTTTTTCATACTGTGTAGCAAACTACATCTATTTTTCAGTAAGCAAGGTCAAAGAATTTGATCAAAAGATAAGGCCTGCAATGGTCCTCAGACAGTTCACATTCAGCTGAACTGGATTAGCCTTCAGGAAAAGTAGTCTCCCACTTAAATGAACTTAGTACTGCTCAGTGATCCACACTACCTTCACCAGCAGGCAAATTTCCTTCTCAGCCTGATAGTTTCTGAGGTTTAATCCAGCATGAAAAAAAATCTGTTCTACCACAGGCAAAAACTGAACTCAAACTCAGTCTTTCATTTGCGCTCTTATACCTGAATATTGAAGTTCTAACTGTAAAAAAACATGGACCAATAAATTCTGCTTTGAGACTTCAAAAATACCTGGAGAATGAGGTACAGTTGGGCTGTCAAGCTCTCATTTCAGAGGCAACCCTGAAAACACTCTAAGGTTTTGTGAGCTTAAATAGATGCATCAGTCATGCTTTTAAAACAAGGCTAGTAGCCTACTTTATTTTTCCCTTGGGTGCATTAAAAACAAGGCAATGAGATAAATATCTCAGGTGGATGCAGAAGTGACAGACAAGAAAATCTAATTAAATATTTGGACATGTGCACAATTCAAACTCAAGCCTAGCAGAAAAGTTACCAATTTGCCTAAGCATAAAATTTTAATCATGTTAGTTATTGACTTCATTCAACAACACAATTTTACTTTATTTTAAAACATTTTAGTTTGGACAAAATAAAATCTTCTTGAAAGTGCCTCATTTCTGCTTCAAGACCTTCATGAGAGTGGGAAGTACAAGTTGCCAATGTTAACCAAAGATCCCATTTATAATAAAATCTACTGATGAGAGGACTTATCCTTTTTTGCAGTTTCTTTAAATATCCAGATCTTGTTCTGGCACTCAATCATATAATTAGCCAACATTGTGGTAAATAAATTCATTGTTTAAATTCTGATATTTCAGTTAAGATTTTAAGTAAACTAAACCCCCCAATGCAAAGTAAATACAATCCACTGCTCCAAAATTCAGGTATCAACATGCTGTCACAAAAAAATATATTCCATTTATGGAATTCCACCTGAGGTCACACTTGTTTCAGATGCTACAAATTTGGATGGCCTTATTTTTGTGGGGCAGGCAGACCCTTTATTAGCTCCTCTGTTTGGAGGAAGGGAAGAACCAACCCTCCATTCTTCTTCTAATCCAGGCCTGAAACAGAAACAAACCTATACACAAAGGAAAAAGAAAACAAAACACACAGTCCATGGATAGAAATATTCAAGCCATAAAAAAATTATCAGACTATTGAAAACTTCAAAGGAAAGTGGCAAGTTGGTGGGCATTTAACACAAAGCACACTTGTAGTTTCACAACTTTGCCCTCAGCAGCCAAAGGTACCTTTATAAAATGCTTAGAACACAAAAGACAACAAGTGCTCAAAACTGAATGGTATACAACCACAGGGTGTATAGACTCAGATGTGATCAGATCTGATGTAACCAGGCAGAATAGCCCAAGTAAAAGATGCTTAGCACAGTCACTGTGTCTAACTTCCCATGCTCAGCATGGTGACATTCTTAGCTTCCAATAGCAAAATGCTAGATAGATGTGAAACACCACTAAATCAGAATAATGCATTACTGTTAAAACGTTCAGATGCATTGATTTTATCAGTCAGGCAGCACTGCAGCAGTATATATAGACTCCTTCACAACACACAACTTGAAGAACAGGTACCAGGGTAACAGACACACATGATGACACTCAAAATCTTCAAATTGCTCACTGTCACAATGGTGACATACAAAATTGCTCCTTGCCTTTGAGTCATTTTCTTACTTACTCAGATGTTCCATATCCATGAGAGAAATGAGCTTTTCCTCATTTGTACACATCAATCTTACAGCCATGTCAGTCACAGCAAACAGCAAATCATCACAAAACAACTAAACCAAGTAGTATGGCATTTTACACAAGCAAACTTTGTCAGTCTTGAAGATATAGCTTAGGGGCCTTTTAAAGGCAAGAAACAGAATCAAAGCATATGCAGTGTCAGGAGACAGGTAAATAGATATAAAAAGAACAAATGGTTTTGCTTTACGCTATTTAAAAAAACAACACAGTGATTGAAATTGTTAAGTAATTTCCTGCTATGACCTGGGCCTTCAGGAAATACCCTGCCTCTTCTGGGAGTAAAGTACATTGTTCTAGTGCATAGCAGTAACTTCTAAAATATCTCAAAGTTCTCTCAGCAAGTTTGGTAAGTGACATTCATCATTTTCCATTTTTGTTTGATTCAACTCTAAATGCAACTTTCAAAAGAAATCTAAGCTTTCCAAAAGGAGCAAGTAAGCTGAGTTTACTACAGCAATCAACAGGAACTCGAAGAGCAGCATTTCCTCCCTCTGTTTTCTCTAACATTGCTTTGGTAATTACCAGCAGCCCTAGATCCAAGTCCACTACAACACAAAACAAACATTTGAAACTTCCCACCAATGCATAGCTCTGACCTACACAAGCTCTTGTTCAATCACAGACTTAGCAGTAGACAGCAAGAACAATAATAAAGTCCTAGGATGCTTTAGAATCACTTGCATTAAAAGCTGCATTCACATGATGTTTACAAGGTTTCAGCATGGCCAAGCTTGTTTTGCAAAACACAATGCAAATATCTCAACTCAGTCCATGTCCCCCTTGGCTTACCCTGTCACCTTTACCTTCAGCTGTTGTCCCTGTGTGGCTGGAATCTGACACATTCTCCACTGTAAAGTGCATAAGCATTTCCAGCACTTCCTCACAATCACCACCAGATAAGGAGAGTGGAAAGTTGGCACAGGATGAACCAGCATTCTTGCAGTTCCTTTCATTGCACCACACTCAAAGAGACAAACACCCAGGAAGCCAAGATGAACTAAGAGCAAGTTAAACTCAATGCACAAGAGTTTTCTCCCCTCTAGGTCACTAGCAAGTTCTGTGTTACAAACTCTCTCCTACTTTTCCTACTTATTATCAACTATATTGTAAGCACCCTGGTCAAATGTTAGGGGGGGGGGGAAATTTGTAAGTTTTAATTTATGGTAAAACCACTAAATGCCATTCCACTCAGCCTCTTATTACTGAGGCTGAACTCTATAGGAAAACATTCAGGTGCAACAAACAACTTGGTTGGTAGCCACATTAACTGTTAAACTAACTTTTTTCCACTCAATTCAGAAGCATGTCTGAAGAAAACAAGAAGTTAATACAAACTTATACTTGAAAAAACCCCATACTACAACAATTTTGAAAATGAGTGGATGCCTATTCTGTCTGTCTAGGAAACTAAGTGCTAAAGAACTGATCAACGAAGTCACCACGGTTTTCCTTAGCTTTTTATCTTGTTGCATGGAATTTTCAAAGTAACTAACACTATCTAGCATTGTTTTAAAAGAACTGAATTGTCATCTCAAATTTCTGCCTCTACAATTCCACAGTGATACTGCTTGAATTCTTTTAAAAATTACTTTAAAATAGATAGGCATTTTTATTCAGGCAGTGTTTAGTTCAAATTCACTTCCCACATCATATGCACTTACATCTACATTCACCTGTTCCATAGCTTTTTCTTTACAGGAAATTGATTGTACTTCTCATCTCAGGCATTAGAAAAGCTACGAAGAAAGTAAACTAACACTTCAGAGATCTCAGATCTATTTCCCACACTGCTCAGGGAACTCTGTTATGATGTGATACCTCAAGATTTTTTTCATTTCATGCGTAATTTTAAGCCTGTGAGAAGTTTTACTGGCATCAATGGAACAGCTCAGTCGCACATTCTTTCTGATTTGGGACCTAAGCTTATCTGTCGCTTGAGCTACTAAGTATCCAGTCCTGAGATAATCTTATCTATTTGGACTATAAACTTTTTCAGGCCAAAACATTATCCTTTGCAGTTTGTATTAAAAATAGCAATCCCCTGCTCATGTAACAGTAATATTAAATTAAAAAATCATAATCTATTTCCTCTACTTTGTTGTATTACTCCTGAAATGACCTTTAGGCATTCTTAACTTCATGTTCTGATCCTTCATTACATAAGCAATATCATTTTTCCTTTGCTGTTTTCACCTATCACAACACAAAAGAAAATATTCAGAATCTATGAACAGGAGTCAAAATACTGCTTTGACACATGACCATGCCCACATCAAATATCAACTACGCTCTAGATGTGCAACGTGTACTTATCCAAATAACCAATTTAATATGTGAATGTTTCTTTACAGAAAGTAAAAATGTGCCTTGTTCTTATAACCAGCTTTGCTTCCCTCCCTATTTAAGCCTGTCTATCCTAAATCAATCATCAGCCATGTCCTCTGGAGTCTCTCACACACTGAAAAACACATCCATCAATACCAATTGCATGAAATATGATTAAGAGGCTCATTACATGATTCTTCTGAAAAAGTTATATATTAATTCCCAGAGAAAATGCCACATAGCATCAGTCACTGATAACTGAACCTACAGTAATTCAGCTGGTCTATGAAATCTACCTAAATATTGTGTTTTAAGCATTTGCCAAGCAACTAAAATGAATCCTATGAAATGGAAAGGTCAGCTAACATTCACAGTTTAAAGAAATATATAGTTATATAAAAGCTGAGCAGCAAACTATACAACTTTATGCATAGTACTTAATTGTCACATTACAGTCAGCAATGCAAATTCCACTCAACCTTTGGTGCTTCTTTTAGTATGTCAGTGTCAGACAGCGATATATAACTACACAGACCCAAAGAACTTATCAAATCAAGGATATATACAATGCACTTGTTGCGTTACACTCTTCGTACACAAAGATATCCTTTTCTTGGTATCTCTCAAAATAAGTAATGGAAATTGAAATAAAGAACTACCCAACTGTTGAGAGGACCTAAGGATGTGATTTTTTTTGTTCCCTGTTTGTATAGTGGACATACCACCAGGAACAAAGTAATTTTCTTGGTTGTAACAATGCACAGGGTTTTCATGCCCAGTCAAAATAAAAACTTAAAGATTAAAAAAACCCCAACAAACCAAAAACCAAACCAAAACATTTGTTGCTAACAAGTTACATCCTTGGTTGAACCTGCATCAAACATAATTCGTGTTTTGATAGTCAGAGTTTAATACTGTAATATGTTTCCCCCAAATCTCATCTTAGATGCACAGACATAATTTAAGCCACACAGAAGAAGGAAGACTGTAGTGTGCTACTCCTAATGAGATGCTGCATCATCACTAAAAAGACCTATATTCAAAATCTGTCAAGTAGTGACATAGCAGCAAAATAATTCTACACTTTCCATGTGCAACTCTGTATCACAATAAATTAAAAAAAACAAACTATGAACTATTACAGCTACAATAACCTTATCAGTTCCAATATTTCAAAATGAGTAAGTCATCACAGGTGGTACTGAATAATAAAATTATTGGGTTTATAATGGTGGAAGCAAGAAAACAGAGTTGTAAGGACAGTGCCATGCAAAAGCACCGCATAAAATTCTAGTAATGTACAGTCTGTCCTAACAATCATCACTCATAAGCAGGCCTGCCTTTTGTAAGAATAAAGAAAGCACTATAACTAAAACCAGATTTTTTTCCAGCATTTCCAGTCAAGCACAGAAAAGTATGAGTCACATTTGCAAATTTTGGCTTAAATTGGTTTAATGCTTCCCAGTGAATGCATAAGCCTATTGTTCACATCCTTCGATGATTTTAGCAAGCAATATCACAAGCCCAGAATAAAATGGCAATAAAAGCCACTTAGCTCTTGAACTAGCATTTTAACTACCACAATAAATTTCATTCAGGGAGGCAAAGCTTCTTGTGATTTCCCCCCAACCTCCACCCCAGAAAAAAACCATAAACCAAAACTGGACACTTGTAAGGGACTTATCTTTAAAAACATTCTTCATACAATACCAATACAACAAGTTTCCCACCTTAGTGTATGCAGGCTCTAAATAAACAGTTGTACAGCAAGCCTTAATCTAACAGAACTGGAGTAACTATCTTATTTGTTATTATAATTACCTTTTTAAGAAGCCATTTATATAATCTGATGTGAATGTCATTAGACACTGACATCCAAATGTTCCAAGCAGTAGTAAACTATGGCAATTACTTCTATTCTGCATCATAACTGCAAAAGTATACTTGTTATGTGAGAAGTCTAATGCTGAAATTTTAAATGGTTCATTTTATGAGGGTTTGTACTAGACACCTTTCATATCTGGCCCATTTTATGAGGGTTTGAACCAGATAACCTTCATATCCTCTAAAAAAATTCTGATTTTCATTATGATTATAAATCTTGGTTTCCATTAAGAATATAGCACAATTTTGCTAAAGTACCACTCTTAATTCCCACCAACATATTTATTAAACTGTTTTATACAAGGCAATAAAACCAGTTCAATGACTATTTTTCTTTTTTTCATACCCTTCTACCGATAAAAACCTAAAAAAGTAAACAAACACTAACAATTTGCAAAATAAAAGAAGAATGACTTGAGTAACCTAGCTTGTGTTAATGTTGGAGTCATTTGTCACAGCAGTTTTCATCATCAGCTAAGCTCTACCCTCCATCAGCTATTTCCTCCGGAAGAAATGCCTCTCTAAAATCATCTCTTAATTTTATTTTCAGTAGTCTGCATTTGACCATGCTCATTTATCCTTTGGCTTTTCCTTCAGCTCTAACAAACAAACCCCTTCCAAACTAACAGACCATGATAACATTAATTTAATTATTCCCATAAATTCTACAGGCTTGACACCTACTCCTTAGTTGAAATCTAACCCTGAGAAGGTGCATGATTACGTGTCAGGTATAAAAGCTTCTGAAAATGCAGATGGACACTTCATAAGGTGTCCTAATATTCAGTAATTTTTACATAAAGTGGGCTTTGTGTACATATGTTGGCTATTTGCATACGTGGCATTCCATGACCCTGGAAAAAAAACAGGTTATTTCATCAGTAGTTGAGAATGTTCCACATGTCTTAGAAGACAGCAATGTGATTTTTGCACACATACACACAGAAACACAAAATTGGTTCTATACATATAAAAGTAACGGACGCAACCTAATGGTGAAGAGTATGTTATGCTGGGCTCTAAACATTACTTTTTCACAAAGTGGATTCGCAAAAAGCTTGTGATAGAGGCCTTTAAATGCCGGGGAAGGCAAACTAGGCAAGAGAGGAAAGAGAAGAGATCTTTGCCTGGATAAGTGACTGAATAATAAAACAGTGAAGAAAAGACTGGGCCAGTTTTCACAGGGAATGATGATTCCAGTGGGGCACCTCAAGTTTAACATAGTGAGAGAAGCCCTGGGAAAGGGAGAGAGCAGTGCACATAGAAAGTCTGTTGAGGCAAAGCTATGCAAGGTAGTAAAGGCATAGATAAAGTGTGGTAAACTGTAAAAGGATTGTATGAAATAAGCAGTTGGCTTCTCAAATGGCAGTTATAAAAATGAGCATATGAGTTTAATAAAAAATGTTCCCTGTTCTCAGCAATGTTTAAAAAAAAAAAAAAAAAAAAGATACTCAAAGCTTAGACATTTGTTAGGCAAGACAGAACAAAATAGAAACCAATCCTATGCCCATACAGAAATTTATACTTTGCCTACTGCATATGATTCCCTTACCCTCATCTCACAAAACATATACCAGAGCTGTCAAAGCTCTGGAGAAGGGCAAGAAGCTTCATCAAGCATCCTGCACAGCTTCCATTTCACTAGCATCTGATTAAATCAGAAATTTCCAGCCTGGAAAAGAGATGATTGAGTGCCATGAGAAGAATACCTAGGAACAAATGGTTATCTTTTCCAATAAAAGAACTAGAAGAAATCAAGTGAAACTGGTAGAAATCAGATTGATGATAAGCAAAAGTCTTTACACAACAGGCGGTCAGCCACTGGGTACAGTGGATGAGAAATCTTACATGGGCTCAATAGCAAAGAAGATAAAAGCTTAGAAGAGAGATTATTTAGAAATGCTGAAAAGACAGGAATCACACCCTGCTCCAGAAATGCCCAAGCTGAAAACAGCTGGGGAATTCTCAGGAACACACTACATACACTTAGCCTGGATTTACTCTTTTTCACCAGACGTCACAAACAGCTACTGCTAAAGCAAACAGCCAATGATCCAACTCAGTGTGGCCATTCTTATGCTCTCACCTAATGCTGCTAAGGGCAACTCCCTCTTTTGAGGCATTACCTATCAGGTGGTAGATCAAGAGACCGTTTAGTTCATTCATCACTCACACAGTAGGTCATCCAGTAAGAGTGGACCGGGATTTAAAGAGGTTTTTGATGTCTGATGTTTAAAACCGTCTGACTCAGGCAGACTAGCTCCCGCCAAAGATAAAAAACCAGCAGCACTTTACAAAACTATTCAGGGCAGTCAAATGCAGAGGTTCCACTGTTTCAGGGCAGTCAAATGCAGAGGTTCCACTGCTTAAATCCAACCTTTTTACTAGATGAAGGCCTACAGCAACATGAATTCAATTTGGCAATATCATATTTCAGTCTAATAAAATGAAGGTGCTTACAGGGTGTAAAACAATAGCACTGTTGACAATTAAGCAATTGAAGACTTTATTTAAAGAAAGATATTTCCTCTAAACTTCAAACAAGTATGATGTACAACACAAAAGGCAGAAGTGCATTGTAATGGGCTTCTTATACAAACGAAGGAGACAAACACTTCCTGAGAGTGCCCAAAAGAGAAACAGCTATTTCAAGAGTGTTAAAACACCCTAACACCAGCTATATGTACAAGTGTAACCTATGGATGATGGTTTCAGCACTCTTGTCTCTTTTGTTGGATACTTCTCATGTTATTTAAATTATATGTGGGTCCTAGTCACTGAAGCTAAAAGTGATTTGCTGCCCAAATAATTCCCTTGGGTGTTTTCAGCTTCACTACACCCACAGAATGATTTTAATTTTTCTCAAGATTGTGTAGGAAGATACTGACAAAGACTACAAGATATAGAAGAGCATCTAGTGCATCCAACAATGTTCTTAAACACAAGACTTCTTTATCAGACTATAGGGACTGAGAAGAAAACAGGTATGAAACACCTCTCTGCCACAGGCTTGCCTCAATAAATTGGCTTTCACAGGCAAACACTACGCAACATAGAAACTGCAGCGGAGCCGTGCCCAGCCCAGCTTCAAAACACTTGCTATGGCAGCACTGCAAAATTGAACTGATGTAGCCTGGAGCAAGCAGAGAAGATGTTAAAGGAAATGGGCAACCAGAGCAACGTGGCTGTAATGACTCCCTTCTGTCCTGATTTTAAGAGAAAATGCATCACTTCTGTAGCCAGATATCACATGTTGTTATCACACTAATCTAATTTGAGACAGTGAGCCAGAACCTACTATGGCCTACTTCATTAACTGCAGAGTTCATTTTGCCATACACAACCATGGTGCACTCACCACACAGGCACTTCAGAAAAGGAAAACAAAAAAACAAACAAAAAATCAAGATGATATTGCCTACCATCCAACACTGACAGAATTGCAATGAGTTCATTTATGAACTATGAGAATTGCAACAGAAACATATTTACTCAGACAGCATAACAACTATTGGGAATTTGAACACAGAATTCAGAAAAGAGGAGATTCTTGTAGATGTTTTTGATAGCACCAACACTGCTGAGCTGTGGGAATTCTGTCTGCAGCAAAGAAAAACTGCTTCAGAGCCTCACAGAACAAAAGAACATTAATTACAAAGATAAGGATGAACAAAGTAAAATAACTCAAATACACTTTATTTTTTTCATTTTGAAAGAATATTTAAGTTTTTTTTTAGAAAGCTTTAAAGCATTTGCAAACCATTTTTATATATACTCCAGAAGTAAAAAAGAGTTTGTTCAGACAAATACTACACACGACACTTCACACCTCCCCAGGCTATATTACTTCCAATGCTTTGATTTAACTTAGTGAAACTACTGAAGTGTCTGTATCAAACAATGTTTTAAGAAGTGAAGGAATTTGCAGTTTTCTTGACAGTCAACTCTAACTCGATTACTGAATAATTAGTAGTAACATTCTAATTTGTGTTTAAACTTTTACAATATGCTAGAAATTTAACTTTTTTTTCCCTCAGGTCTCATCCTATTATAGGCAAGTTTCTTTTATTCTAATGAGAAGCAAGCAGCACTGAGTTCTCTCTCTCAACAAGTGGCACGTAAGTAACATGTTCACAACACCAGACGCTACTATGAATCTTGAAATATCTCCTGCATTGTTGGCATCACTTAGAACCATGTGTATTATGCCACATTTGGCTGATTTCATGCATAGGAGAGTTTAAAATCAGTGCTAAACAGCTAGAGAGCATGCCAAAATAGCCCTTGGATTTCTTACAGCATCACTGTATGGTAGTGAACATTAAAAACTCAATAATCTCAAGCCTGGAATCACTGCTAAGACTATATTCCTTCCAAAGTTTGCAGTTAGCATTCTTACATAGGAAGAATGCATCCTAAAAAGCAAACAAACAAAAAAAAACCAAACCAAAAAACTAAGAGAGATTAAACAGAGAATTAAGAAGGGTAGACAGTAGTTTTATCTCAATACCAAGCACATTTGAAACAGACATCTTTATGATAAAGTTCTTATACAGGAAAACTGCTGGTGTGACAGTGAATGAGAACCATAAAAGAGAATACTGTAACCTGTTCTGAAATTTTGTAGAGCAAATAGAAACTGCTGCTGAATTAAAGGCTCCTATAATGGAGGATCGCACAAGACAATATGAAATAGTATGGCAAAGACCTGAAATCAATTGACCTCTCCCTAAGATATATTAGGGAAAGCCTTTTCCTCTTCATGATTAATATAACAAGACTTTGATACCTATTGGCATCAGCCTTTCATATCTCAGGGATTTGTTTATAAAAATTAATTCCCTAACTTTATCGATAAACAATGCAATATACTGTGAAATATGAACAATCAGCAATGTTGTGGACAAAGGAGCAAACTATCTGACAATAGGCAGGAAAGACAGCATAGAAAACCCCTGAGAAGAAACTGCTTAAGAATCAACTGTGACAGTTAGTAGAACAAAGTTTGTATGCAAATTATTATCTACTAGTGCATTTCATAGAAGAAAAATTCTTCTAAAAATTGAGCATGCTCATTGTGGAAAAAAAATTAGAATATTATTGACATTTTAAAACCTATTCCAGGTAATTGATATCATTTTATTCATCCAGATTAGATGAAAAATCTGCATCATTTTGAGAAAGATCAAAGTTCTGCAACTAAAAACCCACTCAAATGAAAAGTAAGGAAGGAGTTGTTCTGACTGGAAAACCAATGCATTTTGTACAAGAAAATCTTGAGGTTATATAATCACCTGCCAACACTGTAAATGCCTACTAATGAAGTCATGCAGTAACATTTCATTTTGCTCCCAGAGGGGAAAAAAGCAGAAGAATCTTTTAATTGGAAATGACTTAGCTTGCTAGAGTTATCACAGTGCACACATACTAACTCAGCTGCCTTGTCTCAGTGCAATAGATTGAGACAAATGGCAAATTACAGCATGTCAATATGGAAAAGTTTGCCTAAAATGCTGTTTGTTGCCTAAAAAAGAACCCATAAAAATACATATGTTTACTATTCTTTAGAGTAATCTTTTAGGGTATGGAGATAACTACTATATTCCTTAGCACATTTTGAAAGAGGTACTTCAGGACCAAATTAAAAGTTCTAATTTTCAAGTGTCTAATCTTGCAATTTAACATTGTATACACAGTCTTGATACCCAACTTTCAAAGGGATTTTTCTTCTTAAAGAAAAAACCCACAACATTTTGGAGTACAAATGTAACAAACTCCCAAACCAGGAGTTATGCTTAGGATTTAAACTTAAATGTTTCTGCACAGCTGGAACTACCATACTAACTACATCAACTGGAAGAATGGATGGCTTGCTGTTACACTAGAAGGCTGACCTTTAAGTATTTTCTTGAAGATCAGGTCTCCAACTTGCCTTAGAAAAGCAAAAGATTTTACTCCAGACTGTAATCTCAAAGAAAATTTGATAAGGAAATCTCTGGCCTTCTTCATTCACCCTTTCTTACACAATAGCTCCAATTCTCCCAGTCTGTAACATGACACACATTTAGTTATCCTTCTAAAGCATTAACAAACTTTTCTTTCCAGTAAAAGAAAGACATACGCAGCAATTAAAAAAAAAAAAGCCATTCAAGAAAGCTCTGCAATTTAAGTAGCTCCCTCTGAATCAAAGTAGACACAGAACAAAACTGCAGAATACTGTAAAAGTGCTCCATAGAAAGCAAACATCTAGTCTCTTGCAGAAGATGCTTTACAATAGTGGCCAAAAAAAAAAGAAAACAAATTATTCATTCTGATGGAGACCTGTGTAGAACTGAACATATTTCTGGAGCTCTTGAAGAGACTGTAGTGGGTTGACCCTGGCCAGATGCCAGGCACCCAAAGCTGTCCTGTCACTCCCCTCCACAGCTGGATAGGGGAGAGAAAATATAACGTAGGGTTCATGAGTTCAAATAAGGAGTGGGAGAGATCACTCATCAAATACCATCATGGATAAAACAGACTCAGATTGGGGATATTAATTGAATTGATTACTAACAAAATCAGAGCAGGAGAGAGAGACGTAAAACAAAATCTTGAAAATACCCTTCCCCCCACTCCTCCCTCCTTCCCAGCTTTACTTCCTCTCCCCCAGTAGCACAGGGGAACAGGGAATAGGGGTTATGGTTAGTTCATCACAGGTTGTTTCTGCTGCTGCTCAGGGAGAGGAGCCCCTTCCCTGCTCCACTGGGGGATCTCTCCTACAGGAGACAGTTCTCCATGAACTTCTCCAACATGAGTCCATCCCACAGACAGCACTCCTCCACAAACTGCTGCAATGTGGGTCACTTCCACGGAGTGCAGTTCAAGGACAGGCCATTCCAGCATGGGTCCCCCACAGGGCCACAAGTCCTGCCAGAAAACCTGCTCCAGCATGGGCTCCTCTCTCCACAGGTCTACAGGTCCCAGTGAAGATCCCGCTCCAGCACACGCATTCCACAGTTTGACAGCCCTCTTTCAGGTATCCACCTGCTCCAACGTGGGCCTCCTCCTTGGGCTGCAGGTGTATCTCTGCATCCCCATGGATCTCCATGGGCTGCAGGGGCACAGCTGCTTCATCATGGTTTTTACCACTGCAGAGGAATCTCAGCTTTAGCACCCGGAGCATCTCCTCCCGCTCCTTCTCCACTGATCTTGGTGTCTGTACAGTTGTTCCTCTCACATTCTCACTATGCTCTTCCCTGGCCACAAATATATCTATGCAACATTTTTTCCTCCTCCTTCTTAATAGAGGTGCCACTATTATCCCTGATTGGTTCAGCCTTGGCCAGCAGCAGGTCTCTCCTGGAGCCAGCTGGCATTGGCTCTGATGGACAGGCAGGAAGCTTTCAGGAGCTTCTCACAAAAGCCACCCTTGTAGGCCCCCCACTCCCAAGGCCACGCAAACCCAATACACCTGTGAGATTGTAAGAACTGGATGACAGCCTCTCCAGATGAGAGCTGAAAGTAGGCTGGGATATTAAACAAATCTATGAGCTGTAGAAACCAGCAGCTATGGTAGGCAGGTTCTTGTGTCGCATTGATGTACAGTTGCATCATCTCAAGTTTTATTCAAGGCAACTCCCAACATCCGATATTCCTAGAATCCTATTCACTTCAGTCCTTTGTTTATATTTCACAAAAAATAGTGAAAGGTAAGTTTTACATGGCAATGAGTTCTTCATAAATGACTTCAGGGTCAGAAAATCTGCAAATTTCATCTAAGAATTCCTCCAAGAAAATCCAGGGGAAAAAAATAAGGGTAAAAATCACATAATATTAGCAGCTAAGTTCGAAGCACATGAGTCTGGTCTTTATGACCAGTTGAGAGATCTGGCACTACCAGATGGTCATTCACGTCACTCTAAATACACCTCCTATCTTTCTTCATTAGCCTCTGAAAATGTCCATTTCTTTTCACTGACTCTGAAACGAAGCTTGATTTAGTCTCCTAAATCATCAAAAATTAATACTCAAGTAGCTCAAATTAGGCAAAATCCCCCTAGATATAAAAAAATCAATAATCTCAGGTTAAATACAACACATTACTTTTAATCAACTCTTGCTTTTCTAAATTATTAGAATCAGAAACAGTGTATAATAACTTTCTTGCCATCTTCCTTCAAAATATAGACCTCATTTCACGATTTCTAACAAAGATTTTTGTCTATTAATAATAAAAACTGTTTGACTGGTCAGAAAGCACAGATTTCATATTTAACGCTGATACCTAAAGTCTGAAGAATATGTCCTACCAAACCAGAAAAGGTTAGAGACAGACCAAATTACTAAATGCTGCACAGATCATTCTCTCAATATTTTTTAATAGAAAATACTTATGTAGCAATTAAGGGCACTAAGATGTTAATTTGTAATAACTGTCCAACCAATACCACTCAACTGAAAATAATAGGATAAAACACAAATGTCAACATCAATCAATAAGTGACCCAAGTAGAAGCTGTTCGTACCACACTGCTGGAACGCTGGGCACAGGTGCCCCCTCTGTGATGTTTCCATGCACAGGGTACAATAAGCTCTGCAAAGAGTGTCACAGGTGTGGAGTAATGATACGGCACCCTTACTAAAGTATTTCAGTCAAACCAGAACAACAGCCTGGTACTGTATCTATCATTAACAAGTACATATAGGACTTGCTAGAGCTAGAGAGGTCCAGAATGCCTCTCTGTGCACTGGGGTAAAAGTAAAAAAGTGCAAAGCAATCTGTTACAGGAGGGCCCAGGCAACATGATGAAGCAACATCAGCAACTATGGCAGTACACAGTGTGCTGTAGCAGAATCCATAAGCATGCAGATAAGCTCAAAAAATGAGCAATCAATTGGCTCTACACCATCACAGCAAAAGTCACATCAAGGTTAATAACATTTCTTAAATATCCAGAATAAATTAAGTCTAAATTCTAACCAAAAGTGAAAGAGAATTGACAGGAAGATTAAAAAAAACTGCTTAGGTAATTAAAGATATAGAGCAGCTGTCATACACTGTATGACTATTATAACAAAAAGGTCACCATAAAGAAGTTCATAGTGTAGATAAAACATTTAATAAACTTACTTTGTTAGAGAAATAGACTTTTAAATTAATTTCAGCTTTAGTCTCTCATCAACAACAGGATGACTCACACTTAAAAATATCAGTCAACTACAGAGCAGTCCAACATTTTGAGTTGTAATACTGTAATACAACATTTGATTTGTAATAAAGGTTAGTAGAATTGCTTTATATGAAGAATACTCTATCAGCAAACTCAATTTTTCAGTTACTCCAATTTTAGATTGGAATTAGATCAGAATTGTGTGAATTAGATTTCCTAGGGAATATTTTACATTTTGGAAAGACTTGTTTTTGAAAATAAGTTTTATCATATTTAAAAAATTACTGTGGCCTCCTCTTTGAGGGTAACCATTTACATCCTAAAAAAATCCACTCTGAAGCTGAACTAAATTGCATTTATCATAGAATCACAGAATGGCTTGGGTTGAAAGGGATCTTAAAGATCACCTAGTTCCAAACCCCCTGTCATGGGCAACTTTCACTAAAAAAGCTTGCTCAAAGCCCCATCCAATCTGGCCTTGAACACTTAGAGGGATGGAGCTGCCATAAGTTCTCTGCGCAACCTGTTCCAGTGCCTTACCACTCTCACAGTAAAGATTAAACTCCCTCTTCCCATGTTTCCATACTCTGATCATAAAATCATAGGATCTGGTGAGTTGGAAGGGACCCATCAGTGTCATTAAGTCCAATACCAGGCCCTATGCGGAACACCCCAAGAGTCACACCATGTGCCTGACAGCTTTGTCCAAACACTTCTTGAACTCTGTCAGACTTGGTGCTGTAACCACGTCCCTGGGGAGTCTGTTCCAGTGCCCAACCACTCTCTGGGTGAAAAATCCTTTCCTGATATCCAACCTAAACTTCCCCTGACTCAGCGCCATGCTGTTTCCTCGGGTCCTGTCACTGGTCACCAGAGTGAAGAGATTGGTACCGGCCTCTTCGCTTCCCCTCACAAGGATTTTGAGGACCACGGTGACATTTCCCCTCAGTCTCCTCTTCACAATCCTCTAATCACAATGGTCTCTTACGTCCAACAAATGTTTTTTACATTCTACAAAAAAGTCTTCCGCTTTCTGACTTTATTGGGCTACAAAATTCATAGAAAGATGTGCATGGCCTATCTCTGTCAGGGGCAGAGGGAGGGCAAGACTTATCATAAATAATGATTAAAAAAACTTTAATTATGTTCTTAGTATTTCTTTCCTATGACATGTGTGGATATTTAAAGTTGTATACTCTACTGAAAGTGCAATAATCCTGAATTTTCTAAAGGTTCCAATTTAAAGCTTGTTCAAGATGATATCTATAACCACTCCTAGCCTCCACAATAATAATTTTTAATATTATTACAAGAAGAGAAAAATCTTTGGACTTACTCGGAAGTAGTCACTGCAGGCTGCCAGGACTGCTTTATGTGCGTGGAATTTCTGTTCTTCAGCAATAAGGGTAATATCACAAAGTATGCCATCACTTCTTTGCTGGTTCAGAGCTGCCAGGACAGCATCATTATGGGAACTGGACTGACAAAGCCTCTGACCTGTCAGCATTTCCTGAACACTGAGAGGGGAAAGGGGAAAGATTCTGTCAAAAAAATGTAGGAAACATGCATATTCTGTCAGAAACACAAGACAATTTTTTCTAAGACAAGATTGTTTGATAATTGGAAAGAAAAAAAGGCACGAACCCTGTCAGGCAAAAATCTTTACAGAACATAGGCATCACAAGAAAAACTCAATATAACAAAGTATTATGAAACCTAAATAAATACTCAAATTTTAAAACCTTAATTGTTCTGATTTTTCATTTGCTGTACCAGAAATCAGCTGAACTCACTGGATTAATTCAGAATCATTTTAGATTTAAATGAGAATAATAAAGGGCTTTGGTCAATGGACCACCTGAAAACTTTAAGTGGTTCAAACTGATGCACTGGTGGAAAAGAGGGTACGTGTATGTATGCAACTAGTTCTAGTAAAAAGAATGAAGGTTCATGGTCTCTGGTGTACTGTTTAAGTCTGATACTGTGTTACTGAATGTTTTCAGACCACTTCAGGTTATTCATATTTATGAAGTGTTGTGGGGGTGTTTTTGATTGTCTGGTTTGTGTTGGGGGCAGGAGGAGGATGTTTGCTTGGTTTTAAAATGCTACGGCCTTCTCCACCTCTGAATGTATGAAGATTTGCATACAATCCAGTCTAAGACTGTCTGATTGCAGCTTCCCTTTCTGTAGCAGAAGGAAGAGACAATATAACTGTTGATGCAAATAGAAACAAATCAAAACACATCAGCAAATCCTCTTTGGTACAAAACAATGCAATTGATTTGAAACCTGTAAGACTACCAATTTACATTGCCAGAGAATCTATGTGTTTATAGATGGTGAGTTTACAGAGAGTCATTTCAGTGCAAATGAAAGTGAAGATATATATTTTTTTTTTTAATTATTAAGGGGTGAATAAGCCATTATCTTTCCACTACAATCATGTAATTCACTGCTTACACATACTGTGCAGCAGCAGTGTGGCTGCTGTATCCTACTTTCTTATCAACATACACTCTCTGCTTATGCTACTCCTGGCACCTTGGGCACTTGTAAACTACTGCAGACCTGCCTTGCAAACTGTTTGCTCTAATCTAACCTACGCTTTGAGAAAGACAACAACTAAGACATTACTTCTAGAAGAAGGCTGGCCAAAGTGGAATTGCACAGGAATAGCCTGTTTCTGAATTTTACCCCCTCTCTGATAGTTTAGATTTCACATATGGACATGCCATAAATACATTTCAAAATGACTCATTCAAATTATTTTTCTTCAGCTGTTCTGTTTGTGGAACCTAATTCATATTCTAAATGACAATTATCAAGAAATCTAACTTGCTAAAATACAAGGAAATTATTTTTAACAGTAATTTCTCTTCTGTAATTTCTATAGCAAAGTGACTACATCAAACCAGTGGAAGTATAATAAGCTAATGATACCCAGAGACAGCTTCCCTTTACTTCTGTTTTTATTAGCCTCTCTCTCAGTGTTCTGAACCAAGACCCTAATTCCTCTTGCTTTTTTTTAAACTATCATCCAGAGAACTATTTCACTCAATAGAAAATACATCTGTGGTTTTAAACTGAGTTCTATCATAATCCATTTTTCAATTCAGTGACCAAAGTGAAACAAACCAATGGCCTGTGCTAACAACACACGAAGAATGCATACACATGAGAAGCAATTTAACTGGAATTTATGAATGAAAATACATGGTATCATCAAACATAACACAACCAATCTGTAGTGATATTGTCAATTGATAAATTCAACAGCTATAAATGCAAGCAACCCCTGATTCTCTTCTGCTGCAGAAGCATGACACGGAAAGGAGAATGGAACTGGAATGATATGACGTCCCAGTAACATCAGATAGTTTTCTGAGCTCCCAGATCAGAGTGTTAACTACTCTGTAAAACAGAACCACCAGCATATCACACTACCTGAAAGTTCTAAAGAAAAAAAACGAAGTTAATAAATTCTGCAGAGTGTTCTGCCTGAAAGAACCATGTTCTGCTCCCAGAAAGTAATTAAATTATGAATAACAAATTCACTATTGCAACCATGGGTGATACAAACAAATGAGAAAGGCTACACTGGGAAAGAGACAGAAGGGAAGGCAGAAAGATGAGTTTGGGGACAATGCTTAGAAGACATTTCAAATAACTGGAAAAGTAGAATGTTCTGAACAGTGGAACACTACACACACCCGAAATTATCACCAGCCACCAGTTCAGATGTGTAAATGTAAAATGCTAGTTGCTTCCACAATCAAAAACTCGAAGTATAGACTAAGGCATAAACAAGGTAATGTAGGAAGAGACAGCAGGCCTCCAATCCATCCCAGGCACACTTCACTTTGCTAGAGATAAGTGGCAACAAGAAAGTAATATTTCGCAGACTGGAACATGCATATGTATTTAATAACGTGAATTTCTATCTAATGAGCAAAAGTATTAGTTTTACTTTTTTCTACTTTCTTAACTGAATCTTTGGTAAACATCATCCTAAATGTTAATAACTTCCTACACACTATCAAGTACTATACCTCAGGCACCTCTCAGATGGCATCCTTCAGTTTTGGTCTTCTGAATATCAAAGCTTACAACCCTGTAGGAAAAGCTGCAAGCGTTCCAGCTGGAAAGAGAGAATGGAGAGGAACATTAAAATTCAAAGCATACACAGCCTAAACCTTAAAGATCAATACTTTCAGGATGTGCAATTCAAAATCAACTTTCATTGGCTAGATGTGAGTACAGTCTGAAAGTGACCTTTTCCTCTAGTCTTTTCTAGAAATTCACCCCCTACCATCTGAATGTCCTGCACCTACTGCCCCTGAGGAATGCCTTCCACAAACTCAGGAACACATATGTTTCAAAAAAGCTGAGGAGTAGGGAGGAGGGAAATAACTGTACCAAAAATCCTTCAATATGAAGAGTAAGCCAAAGGCATGAATTAAGTGTTTGTTTACTTCCCTGAATAATACACAGTTTTTATGTTCAGTGATCTTAAGGGTCTTTTCCAACCTAAATGATTCTGTGATGCTATAAACATTCTGGCAAATATAAACAGTACAGCACATTTTTATAAATGCAACAGCTTTTTTTTAAAAGGCAAAATATTAAAGTGACCATATAAATAAACACAGAATAGCTAAAGTGTCCAAAGACCTCAGTTACTGGAAACAGGGTTATATAGCAAAATTTTAACTGGTGTAGCAGCCAGCACAGCTGACAAAACATTTCAACTTCATATATGAAGTATAAAAGAAAAAATAGATTTTAATTGAATAGTCAAAAAAGAAAAGCACACTACTTGGCTGCTTATTTAAACCACATGTGGATTGTTTAATGTAACTCAGTGACAATGATGTAATACAATTCAGCACAATTCGAAGAATGGAATGATTTCCATATTTTTCTCCCTTTTCCAAAACGGCTACAATTCAGAGCAAAGGGGGTGAAGTCATAGAGAACTCATGCTGATGATTCAGCTGGATACTCAGCAAACTGGTATGCAGTGCTTTCCAACGTGGTTTCAGCACTTTCATCATCAACCATTACCATTCTAGTTATACTAAGATCCAAGTCACCTTATCCTTCCAAGAGACAGAAAAAACACAGCACATTAAGTTAGTGCTGTCAACTAATGAAGCAAACATTTCTGTTCACTGTACCTGCTCTTGTGTACACCCATAATGCCAATATCGATGGTTGCCCTTAGGAAATCCTACGCCATCCAGAGACTGGTAGAGAAGAAATTCAACCTTTCTCTGGACTTTAAGAGACTCTCTGGCCCCCACAAAAAAAGCAAACAGAAGGATGAAGACCTGCAGGGAAAGCGTTCCTTCTAAAATCATTAAGGCATATGCATCAAAGAGTTAACAAAACATTCAAACAGTCCCATATTGAGTTCAATATTTTTACCCTAACAAATCAATCTTCCCCAAACTTTGGCATTCCTTGTTTCTCTTCCAAAGCTCCAGTACTGTATGCCTCTTAAATGTACAAGAGCACTGTAACAGTGTGTAAATCATTTAATCAATACTGCACTGATTTTATTTAGCCATATAGAGTTAAGGCAGCTCAATATTTTTAATAATTGGAAATTCAGAAGCATTATTTATCCTTATTGGAAAAAAAAATTAAAGAGGCACTTCCACCTGTTGCCTGGATATGCTGCGCCAAAACAGTTCTAAAATCCTTGGTACCAAGAGTTTATTTCTATTTCAGACAGCTGGATCCATCTCCATTATATAAACTGTCACTGGTACATAAAGAAACTCTTTGCATTAGAATGTTTAAGACACACTATTGTCTTTCTATTTAACTACTTTAAGTAATTAAATCGGTTTAACAGATTAATTTATAAATTTAAGGATAAGACTTTTAGTTTAAATGGAAAACTTTAAATCCACCTAAATCCTTCTGTTATAGTGAAATACTCAATTATGCTAGAGATTAACAGGAAAAATATAAGCCAGAAAATGCTCACTATATCCTAGGACTGAGATACATGCTAAAATTGCCAAAGAACAGGTTTTTTAAATAAGATATAATTTCACTTCTTATGAGTTTATGATGAAGAACACTAAGCACTGATCCTGTAGTATTTTACAACTAAAATTTATTTTCTTATTGCTTCATTAGTTTCTTCACATCCTGTTTGCAAAAATTTGCAAACAAAAAAACTAGTAATGATCCAGCTAGCACTGAAAGAACAAAATATTTTGGTGGTGAATGGGGTACCATTCCAAAATGTAAAAAACAAACCAAACAACACAACAGTAGTTTTCTATGTAAACAAAGTATATCTAAGGATTTAAAAAATAAACAATTCAAAAGAAATCGCACTGTCCATGAAAATGATTATGTCTAACTAATACATCAAAAAAGTGTTTGTTCTATGGCAGCCTGACAAAATGTCATTCTTTCTATACATACTTTTGTCTTAGTCTTATGATATCGCAAAATAAATAGCAGGTATTTTTATACTCCCAGGAAATCTTGGAATAAAGTGCCACTCTGCTGCTTCCATTGCATACTGTTAGGCTATGCTGCTTCTCTAATCTAAATCACCAGTGTAGTCCAGGAATTCCTTGTTCAAGGATTACTGAAAAAAGTTATTTAAGCAGGCAGTATTTCTTCCTTTAATTTAATTGGCTATAAAATTGGTTTGGAAATATTAGACGAAGTAATTTAGTACCCAAAAAGTATTTATTGGCAAAATGCATATGCTCTTTTTCAGAAAGAGCTCTTGTTCATTTAAATTACCTTAATCTTGAGGAGCCAATACCATGTTCAACATTTACATGGAATGCATCAGCAGCATTAAAAGAATTTCAGTTACACCTTCTCTCATCATTTTGGTGGGTTTATATGGGGGGTTTTATTTGTTTTTCTTGTATCATTTAGAAACAAACTGAAGGAGAGAACATATTTCTGATTAATTCTTGAAACTACAAGCCACTACAGTATAGATTAGATGAAGGAGGAGAAGGGTACTGGAAATTAAAAAAAACTCATATTTGACCTACTTTATACTGAAAATACCTGAAATGTCATAAAATTCACTATTTCTTACCCACTCCCCCCACCAAGTAAAAGCTTTTTTTTTCTAGTTCACTTCTCTGATTTTATAGAGTTGCTTAAACCATAGTCCAGATTATCACAGAATTTATCCTGTGCATACAATGGCTCTGTATTTTATATTTGGTACCTAAGAAACATTTTTTCCATTCTATTCATGCTTGCTTTGTCTTGCAAATTAGTAAAAAATGTATATTTATAATGGGAACAACAGTCTATTAACAATGCCTGAAAACATGCAGCTTTTCTACATAATTCAAGCTTATATAAAATAATTACCACTTTGGTGATTTCATCAATTTTCACATTTGCTCTATGTAAATAAGAACAGAGTTACAATCAACTTCAGAGTGAACTCACAGAATGTGATACGAGCATTATTTTTGTTAGGTCAAAAATGAAATTATTTTAAAATCCTGATTTTAAATATGTTCTTAATACAAAAATAAAACAGTGATTGACAAAACACTTGTACTCTCTTCTTTACTAAGGCAATTACTTCTAAAGCAGAAGTTACTAAACTATCCCACTCCCATCTCCTGAGCTCCAGCCTGGCTTTAGGGGAAAGCAGGGGGACTATTACCCATGTAGGAGTCAGAAAAACCCCACGTGGCTACCTCCACAGTTCTAGGTAGCACACTGTGCTGTGGTGGGAGAGGTGAGACTCTGCCTTTGCCAGATATTTGGCAAGACTGAAAAATAATAATGTGAGAAAAATCAAAGTGAAACACAGGCAACTACCACTTCACAGAGTTCAGTTTAATACAATACTCAAGAGATACTAAAAGATGCTTTTATAGACAGATGAGATCCTGTCTTGCAAACATGGCCAGGATCAGAACTCCTTTAAAAGACAGGGTGGAAAATTACAGAGCAGTTGGCGCCTTTTATCCCCCCATTAAGAAAATAGTTTAACCGTGAAAAGTTGCAACACAAAATTTGAGCTAAATATCTTTCCAACAGCTCACTAGATCCAGGCAGCAAACACACATAAATCTCCACTGCAACCAGATGCAATCCCTGCTCTTGTGATAATCCACATTTGGAGGGAGGTAGAAGAGCCGGCTGCCAAGAACCCTTGGGGATGTCTTCAAGCAGCTCCTGCTTTGCTCCCCACAACAGCCCCTGGTGCCTCAGAGCCACTCACAGAGTGACAGGAGACTGACCTGCCTCTCTGGGGAGACCTGTGTTAGTCATCTCTAAATAAAGGATGCAGTGAGGTAGCTTGGGAAATGTGGAGTCCTTCACACTGGTACCACTGAAGGCAGCTTTCACCTCCTTCATCACGAACAAGTCTGCTGATCTGTTTACCACCAAACTTGACAGAAGGGCACTGCTTTAGTTAAGTATTGCTCTGCCTTTAAACTCCTCTAGTGTCTGAAAAGCCCTCTAATTGGGAAAGTCATTCACATCACTTAAAAGAATACTGCTTATGAAAAATATATTTCCAATAATCAATTTTAACTTGTTCAAACCACCTAGCCAAACTCAGACTATTTAAGTAAAGATTTTAATCTCATTTCACAGAGGTAGCTTTTATTTATGTTCCTAAACTGAGTTTGTTTCACTTGTCAGTAACCATAAAAAGCTGTTGCTTCATAAAACTTCACATTAAATGTGGGGGCTTCTTCAGTACTCTGAGGACAGACAATGTATCTTTCCAGCTAGCAACATTTCATTTAGATATATTTATTAATATTCTTAATTATGACTCAAGTTATGTTGGAAAACTGACTCAACATTACTTATGTTAAATTTGCAGTGTGCCAAACTAGAAATATATGAAAATTCACTTACTCAAAAACTGGTTAAAAAGACTAAAAATACTGAATATATAAATAATTTTAAATATATTTTGCATTTTCAAGTAGCTATCTTTAATTAGTTATCTTCTTTCCCTCAAGTCATTCCTTTTCGAAATGTGTATTTTAAGTATTGAGAAACACTTCCACTTAAATCCAGACCACTTCAAGTTAGATGCAAGCAGTACAAACTGAAGGGATCATAAGCTCTTTCCTGTAAAAAAGCAGAATTTTGCACCAACTGGTTAAGTCATGAAGATAAAGCATTTGTATGCAGGTATTTTCATTTTGACAGCTTCAAATATCTGATTTAAATTTGGCCTTTTTTTAAAAAGAAACATTTAAAAGCTATCAGAAGTACACTATATCCATTTCATTCCAGAATGGCATCATAGCAAATCCTGATGGAGGCTGTCATGGATACAGAATAAGACCATTAAGATTTACCCATGGCAATTTTCTGTTCTAGCTCAGATCCTTATTCAGAGAAGCTTCTGCTTTTGCCTGTGGTTTTAGTAAGTCAGAATAAATCATCCTTTGAAGCTGTACTTCACCTTCTCTCAGAGTACGAGTCTCTTCAGAAACAAAACAATGAGTTTACTACCCACAAAAAATAAAGAACAGCATTCTTTTCTATTTTTTTTTAATCACAGTTCTGTCAAATTAATTTGTCAAAAGGAAAACACTTGGAAACAGTTTTAAAGTTTCATTTCAAACCTACTTTTCTGAGTATATTAACAGACTCCTCCCACATGCCTGAGAGACACTGCTTTTTCCCCTTTTCATTAAGATCTTTGAGAATTATTTTCTCATTCCCTAAAAAACATTCAAGAATGTCAACCATGAGAAAAACTCTGCCACTGCCCGATGTTGCCAGTTAAACCAAAGCTCAGCTCAACCATGTTTCTCTTTTAATTTAGTGCCCCAATACAGTGACTTTCAAGAGAAAGCTTTCATGCTACTGAAAAAAACCCCTTGGATTTAATGAAAATTACAACACTAAGGGAATAAAAAAATTGAAAACCTGATTTTGTTTGGGAAAACAGAAGTCAGTCAAAACACCACGAAAAAAAATTCAGCAAAATCAATAATAAACTAAAACCACAAAAAAGTCAAACTGTTAGAGTCTTCTGATTAATTACAAACTATTTTCTTGTGAGACTGGAAATGTCAGTGCTATCTGCAGGCCATCAGCTATAGTCAATTAGAATAATGAGGTTTATTTTCCATTACTACCAAATTACCACCTGACTTCACAGAATAATTAAGATCTTAAACCACAGAAACATAAAGAGAAATCACAGGGGTAAAGGCTGTACGAGTAGAACAACGTCTTTATATCCTCTTTGTGGCTTTACATCTTCTACATAATACATCAGCATTTTGAACATTTTTTCTGAAAAGACATTCAGATAGAATAAAAAGCCAGGTTCATGGTCAACTGTGTAATTTAAGGCATATTTTGCCTAAACTATCACCTGAGAAAGAGGTAATAAAACCATATACAATCATGTAACTCAGGTGGAAACCACACAGTTGAAGTTTGATATCTTTTAAGATCAGGTTTTCTTCCAGGATGTGTGTATACAGTTTCACATATTTCATTTGAAAAAAGATACAGTTTTATACGACTGTAATATCATACCATTGTGCATTATCAGCTTAGCTTTCCAGAGTCAATCACTGTAGCTATCATTTAAGCTATTATGCTAATTACTCACCTGCTGAAAGGAGCAGGACATACAGCTGATCCATTTATCATGGTTGGGAGAACAATATGACAACTTGATCCTGATCTGGTTGAAGGTATCCCAGCTCATGGCAGGGGACTGAACTAAATAACCTTCAAGGGTCTTCTCCAACCTAAACTATTCTATTTTTCTAAAAACTTATTTTCTCATCTTTCTGAAACTTAGGCAAAAAATATGCAAAGCACTCTCAAAATGAAGTATCTAATCCATATATTGAGTTCACAGGCATTATAAGTGACAGGGTGAATGTTCTCTAGCATTTCAGTTTCAAGGCACTCTGCTGTTGGCATGAACTAAAATCTTGAGTCACTTTGCAAAAGTATGCTTTCAAGACTTTTCCTGTCTTTTCATGAAGAGAAAATAAAAAAATAGGGTGACTTTAGTAGTTTGAAATTGAGTGTTCTTTTGGAATTTTGCTTGTATTTTCACTGAATTTAAAAAAAAAAACAAACCAACACAACAACAAAAAAGCACAACAACAAGAACATCCTGTTCTTCAAACAAAAACTCTTTTTTCTAGAAAATTCATCATGTTTGTAGCAAAGTTATAGAATGGTTATGGTTGGAAGGGACCTTAAAGATCATCTAGGTCCAAACCACCTGCCAGGGACAGGGATGCCGCTCACTAGATCAGGTTGCTCAGGGCCCCATCCAGCCTCACCTTGAGCACTGCCAGGGACTGGGCATCCACAGTTTCTCTGGGCAACCTGTTCCAGTGATTCACCACCCTCTCAATAAAGAATTTCTTCCTAACATTTAATCTAACCCTTTCCATTTAAAAGCTTTTGCCCCTTGTCCTGTCACAACATGCCCTTGTAAGGAGTCCCTCTCCCTCCATTTTATAAGCCCCTCCTTAGGTACGGGAAGGCTTCTAGTAGGTCTTCCCGGAGCTTTGTCTTCTCATTGCTGAACAGCCCCAGCTCTCAGCCTGTCTTCCTAGGAAAGGTGCTCCATCCCTCTGATCATCTTCGTGGCCCTCCTCTGGATCTGCTCTAATAGGTCCACAAATGTAGAAGGCTTGTCTAAACCAGGTCAGAATGTTTTACAGTGGAATACAACAGAAATTTGACTAGAAAGGTCATAATTATTTCTCCTGATAACACTAGAAACCAACACTGAAAGGGACACACAACAGTGAGGCGTATCTGAAATGGTGTCAAACTTCACCAGGGTTTCACTCAGATAAGCCTTAGATTTTTAACTTTCACAACTGTCAAGATGCTTTTATTGAACACAACAATTATTCTTTTATAGAGTAGTACGAGTCAAAAATACATGAATATGTTTTTCAAACTACTTCAAATCTGCATATAGAGTATTTATACCAGATAGGAATGTACAGTATTGTAGTCTCCAATCTTGGCAACTGGATTACATGAACTTTTCGTATCTATGACTGAAACATAAATGATCACATTTTCTGCTTAAAGCCACATAAAAATACTAAGAAAAGCACGATTGCTCAATAGCATACAGCCTTGCATAACTGAGGTGACCAGTTACATGTCAAGATGGCACTTCCAGTGAACAAGTATTTATATATTTCAATAAAAGCACAGAGAGCTTATACATCTCTATGGGACCTACAAGAGCTTACTCCATAACATAGAATTCATGAAGTTAAAAGTACAAGGCTGTGACTACCAGCAGTTAAGTGAACACGTACCTTCCAAGAACGGCCTTCAGTAGCCACAGGGTGGCAGAACTACACTTCAATACAACCTATACCTCCAGGACAGTGACAGTATTTCAAGGGGTCCTTTTTTCTCCCCCTTCCAGCATAATTACAATAACATAAAACACTTGCTGTGTGTCCAGTGGGTGCTTTCAACACAAGAATCAGAGGGGGGAAAAAAATGGCCAGACATAAAAGTACAACCAGTACAAGCAGTTCTCTAAACATCAGAACATTGCAATAGGTTACTGAACTCAATGTTTCTATTTTAACAAAATATTCAAGACATAGAGTAACTGATCACTAAAATCACTACCAATTTTACCCCATATAGAATCAAAGAATCACAGAATGGCCTGGGTTGGAAGGGACCTTATAGATCGTTTATTTCCAACCCATCTCCCATGGGCAGGGTCCACTAGACCAGGTTGTTCCAAGATTCATCCAACATGGCCTTGAAAACTTCCAGGAACAGGGCATCCAGAGCTTCTCTGGTCAGCCTGTTCCAGTACCTCACTGCCCTCAGAATAAAGAATTTCCTCTTGCCATCTAACCTAAACCCTGTAAAATCATTTCTCTTTGTCCTGCCTGTGTAAGTCAGTCTCCCTTGTTTTTTATAAGACCCCTTTAAGAACTGGAAGGTCACAATGAGGCCAGGCTCCAGGGCTGTTCTCCAGGCTGAACAACCCCAACTCTCTCAGCCCGTCTTCGCAAGAAAGGTGCTCCAGCCCTTTGACCATCTTTGTAGTCCTCTGGACCCATTATAACACATCACCGTTTCCTGTACTGAGGACCCCAGAACTGGACACAGTATTCCAGGAGGGGTCTCACGAGGGCAGAGTAGAGGGGGAGAATCACCTCCCTCAACCTGGACCATTCCTCTTTTGATGCAGTCCAGGATGCAGTTGACTTTCCTGCCTGTGAGTGCACATTGCTGGCTCATGTCCAGCCTTTCATCCACCAGAACCTCGGAGTCCTTCTCTGCAGGGCTGCTTCCAATGAGTTTTTCTCCCAGTCTGTACTCATGTGGGATTGCCCTGACCTAGGTGTTGCACTTTGGTGCAGCACTCGGATTTGTTGAACCTCACCAGGTTCTTGGGCATTTCATTACCATGAAAATTTTCAGATATGTTAACTTGTCAGAAGAATCTCTAAAAACTTCTTCATTGGAAGTGTAGATAATTTCACCCTTGTACATCATCAGGAGACAGGGAAAGTTTCACCAATATTAGCAAATTTAACAGTACCAGTGCTGGTTTCATTTGCTCATACAGCCAACTATCTGATGTTTGGTCTAGTGGTGTCCAAAATAACATTGCCACATCCAAAAAAATAACTGGGAAAAGTCACCAACTCCCAAGCCACAGCTGGAAACATTTTGGGAGTGTGCTAGATGGTCACAAGGTTAAGACCTTGCCAGAGATTGTGGTGCTAGTCCACTGATAAGAATGCTTGAGTTTCAAGCTCTAGCATGAGATGGGCTGTGCAATATTATTAGCACAAACAAGACTTTTAAATGCCCACACCAAACACAAGCGTTGCACACGAACATTCGAAGACAGGAATCATCTTAAGCTGTGTTTTTCTCTATTTATCATGTTTTGTCTTTTATAAGTACATGGAAATGAAGGGAAGTAGATGAGATGTGCACCAGTTATTAATGAGTATGAAAAAACCCAAGGTTTTCTACTATGTAATTGGAGATCCTTAACATGTACACTGCTAATTTAAAATACACTGTACAGTTAAAATTTCCCATCAAGTCAAGGGCAGAACAGGGCATTCAGAATCTCTCTTCATTAGTTTCTGGGTTCTCAGGTTTTTTTGAACAGGAAAATAAAAAAATCAAATCATTTAAATCAAACACTAAAGTACAGAATTCTGCTCTGGAGGAACAGGAGTTGCCTTCTAGCCTGTTGTGACACAACTGACTTACCAATTGTTCCTCCACTCTTCAGTGTAAGACAACAAAGATATTTACAAACACCTTTCTGTGATGAAAGTGGGCATCGAAAGATTTCTGACAGCTCTAAGCAAATTGGGCAGATGATGAAACAAATTTGGATGAGGCCAAAAGGGCAATGACAAGCAGGAAAGAAGTGGAAAGAGGAAGCAAAAACAGCATGGAGCAAGCTGGTGATGAAGACCAGGTAAGACAGCTGCAGTTATTTCTTAGTTCCCCTCTTTTGTAAAGGGGAAAGGGAAACAGTGGAATAATACACAATACTAAAATCAGAGGAGTATGTGGGAAAAGAAATGAGAAAGAATGGATTTTTCTACAGTACAATCACAGGAAGAGAAGCCTGAGGGACTAATTCTAATTGCTGGACAGAAATACTGAACGATCAAGAGTGGAGACTGGGAAGGCACACATCAAGAAGAAAGAGCCAAGGGCAGGGAAGAACCTGGACTGAAACCTGCATGTGACAAAACCATCAGATTTAGAAGAAAACGACTAAAAGAATCAACGGCTGTTAAAGCTCGTTCCATCTAGATTTTAGAGTAGAAATCAAGATCACCAAGAGTTTTACACCTGTTTTGTGGATAAACAGCTGCAGAACATTGCCTTCACTTTGTGGATAAACAGCTGCAGAACATTGCCTTCACTTTCTGCTGATTGTGCTGAATTATAGTGAATAATCCCTGACAGTTTACTTGAGCAGCAGATCTTACTGCTAATGGTTCCAATCATGCTGCTGTTCCATGCAGTCAGTACAGCTCTTCTAGACTTTTTCTTTAGTTTTTACCTTTTAAAAAGTGTTAAAGGGTTACACATCCATGAAACTAAGAACACTAGAAATGGCAAAAAGTGAAGTGCTCTAATACCAATCATCTTATTAAAAGAAAATGCATGGTTATTCCTAATTTCACCACTTCTTAACATAAGAATGTTTGATTTTTCAAAAAAGCAGCGAAAAGAAGTTCTTCTCATATGAGTTATGTTTATGTTAAAGTCAGTGAGGGATAACAATACTAGCAAGACACACACACTCTCTTAGGGCCCTTTTTCCACACTCAAATTGTGTTAAAACTTCTAAAATCCTGGTTAATGTCATTCCAGCATAAACTCTTGTACCACGGTGATGCCTGCATTACTGTTTAGCTGCAAGCTGCTTTAAGTATAAAAGGAATTTTCACATGCAGCTTTTCATACTATCCACTTCTAGCTGACTTAGAAGTTTAAGTAGGTATGACAGGACCTGAAGTTAGCAGAGCTCTGAAGCAGATCCATCTATCTAGTCCCTTTCCTTACAACAAACTCAGTGATTGAAACAATTTACTGAAAAGATGTATTTGATTTAAACCTTAAAGAAATCTAGACTGAAAGAGAAAATCAAACCTAATTAGATGACCAGAATAAATGAGACTTACAGATAAATCTATTTCTGGCCACTGTTTGTGGGTGAAACGTAGTGGGAGAGAATGCAGAGGGCTGCCCATTTCCCAGTTCTATTACACACTGCAATGACGAAAGCCGTAAGCAGCGAAGCCTGCAGTCACCTCTGCTTCTAGCTGTTTACCCTGTTTTACACTGCCTTCTGCAGATCAAGAAAAGCACTCATATTTTAGGAAAAGTAGAGCTTCCATCATGTACACTATTTTATTACTGTAAGACCACTATTTCTTACATTCACTGCCTGCAATATGTTTGCACAGTTACTGCTACCTCCATAGCCTTAATGAGTCTAGCTAGAAAAGAACACGGATAAGCCTGATCTGGGATGGGCAAAGTGGCAATGAAGAAGTCAGATGGAGTTTTTGCATCCCATAAACAAAAAAAACTGGAGGAGCTTCGCTATATACACAGGACTGCACAAACTTTACCTGGACAAAGGAGAGAACTCTTACCATACCAATAGAAGGAAAAATGCTCTCAACTCAAGAGGGGCATCAAAGGGCAGATTTACGAGGGGAACTGTGGCCTTCTCCCTCCTCCCTGTGAGTACAGCCTGCCAGTGTGAGCTTTTGACACATCAAGGCAGTTGGGAATGGTACGGTTCCCATGCCCTACCAGAGGAAGCTGTGGTTCATATATCTGCTGGGAACACAAAGGAAAACATCAGGACACCTGACCTCTTGTGCAGGAAAAGAGCTGAATGCCCTGCCCAAGTTGATGACAGAGTTAGTGGATTCTTTCTCTCCAGGGATTCATCCAGAATCTAGACTTCATACTGAAGCCTTTTACTGAAACAGGACACCTCTTGTTTTCTCTCTTCCTTTACTCAACATATGTTCCATTCCTAACACAGCCTTCAATGTTCCAGACCAGCTACCTAGAAAGTGTTCTGATATTGACCACTAGCATTAACACCCAGGATCAATCCAGCAAATAAAAATTCCACTCAGAGCAGAAGGGACATACCAGGTAGGGAGGGCAGGTGACAAGAAACATAGCCTAAAAAAACTCATTGTGAGAATGCCCATGATGCATTTTATAGTGTGAGTCATAACTTTGACAACATGTCTTAAGAAATTCACATTAAGGCAATACCTTCTACTAAAGTAAAATATCACTCTAATTAAGCTCCATCAAATAGGTTACTAGAGAAACATTTGAGTTCTTGTTTGCAAACATCACATTAGAATGCCCTCTGCATTCTTTTTTTCAAAGACAATCCAAGAACTGATACTTTAAATCCTTTGGGTACATACAGATTTAAAGACAGATTCAGATCCATTTTTTAGGTGAATGTTGCATCAACACTTCTTAGATTATTTAAGCAAACAAACAAAGAAAACCCAAAACAAAACCACAAAAAACCTCCCCAGAAGCTAAATTTCAAAAGAAAACTAAAACTTTATTTTTGTGGAACAGCCTGTTGTTTAAATTCCCAAGGGCACTGTGAATGTAGGCACCTATGAAAGACTTTGTAAGACTATAGTTTGGGGCTTACTTCCAGAAGAGTGAAGAATTTAAAACATGTATACATTTGACTTCTTCTATCAGTTAAACTGACATCTTGTTCTTCCCTTTATGTACATGCAAACAACTTGCAGCCTGTTGAGAATCTTTGTTCTTAAGCATCTATCACTCCTCAGACATTAAACTGGTAAGCTCAGCAGGTCTCTAGGGTTTGTGAATACTGCTCCTAGAACCAAACATCAGATGATTTGTGGAGACAGTCCTAAATGCCTAACAGAAGTTTGTGAACTGAATGCAAATCACTAGAATCCCACTATACTTGAGAAAGCTAAACAGCACCAAGGAGAAAAAATGAGAAAAAAGGCTGTAGGAGCATTTGTTTCCTTGTTTCCAAAAATAACATTTCTTTTTAAAATTATAAGGGCAATAATTACCTTGTTAAAAATCACTAAATGCTACAAATAGCTACTTATAATTCAAGTCAAAGCATTGCTTCTTCTATAACTTAATGGGCATGAAGTAACACACATGGAATTCCTGCTGAACACTAGAAAATGCTTTTTACTGCGAGGATGGTTAAACAGCACCACAGATTGTCCAGAGAGGCTGTGAAGTCTTCATTCTCAGAGATATTCAAAACACCTCTGGACACTGCCCTGGACAATCTAACCTAGCTGACCCTGCTTAAATAGGGAGGTTTGACTAAATTATGTCAAGAGGTCTCTTCCACCCCAGACAATTCTGTGCTTTGCGTGATTCCCTGTGGTACAGCTGAGAGACTATGAATGTACTGCATGCATGCAAGAGCATATTAGTCCCATATGATCTATTTATTCCACATTCCAATCTTCTTGAAGACATTTTATCTCATAAAAGGAAACAGAAGGGGCAAAAAGGGGAAATTCTATCAAAACCATGGCAAATGCACATGCCTTCACATGTCTTAGGTGTCTCAGTAGGGCACATTTATGAGTTGCAGTCTTTCCATTTATTGGAACTGCCTAAGAATCCTTTTAACTCCTGTCTAGAATTAATAGCAATCCAAAGCAAATGTACTATAGCACTAAACACCTATTTTGTGATAAGCAAGTACTTTTTTTTTTAAGGATAGGAGAACTCAGTAGCAATGCTGATGCAACTACCATTTATATGAAGTTTAATGATTATTTCAGTAGATAAATAAAAATAATACTTTGTAAGCAATACATGCATGCACTGACATTTATTTTTCCAATTAAGCTCAATTAAGACTTAAATTCAGTTGATAATATACAGAAATCTACTGTCATTTCAGACCCCCTATAGTATCTAAGCCATCTTCCTGGGGAGATGAGAGAAATGACAAAGGACACACAGGACATTCAGTCTCTCCTGGATCAGTATCTCAAGTGGCACTAGACATCCATTTTCCAGCAAGTAAGTTGAGCCCTGATTGACTCCTGACAAAGAGCAAAATAATTTATTTTCTTCAACTAAGTTTTGGTGAGGGTATTTTCAAAGTTTTCCAACAGATGGTCATCAATCAAAAGAACTCCAAGCAAATAAATGCACCTTGAATAAATGTTCAACAACCACTAAAATTTTTGCTGTTAAATACAATGCTTCTGAGAGTCAAAAGTTACGGCAAAAAATCAGAATATGTCAGAATTGAGCCACACTAAGAAGCCTTCTTGAAAGATAATTCTGCTAACTCTGAGAAAGCCACAGCTCCTGGAGGCCACAGTGGACATCTCTATCAAAACTACACTGCCAGGTAGAGAAGAAAATCACAACAAAAGGAAGCCATGAATTACCAAAGGAACAACAGTGGCCTATTACTGTCATTGCCATATCCTAGAAAACAATGAAGATTTTCCTGGACATGGTAACAACAAAACTCTACAAGAGAGCCCTGAAGAGATTTCTTCCTCCCAATCTCTTCTTCATGGACACATGTCAGGCCAAAACAGTTCCTTCAGTTCCTTCATTCCTAAAAATGTTTTTGAAGTACTTGAAGAAGTCAAAGCTCTAAGTAAAACTGAAATATCCACAATCTTTTTAGCAGAGCACAGAGTTATCAGCCTTGTATTACACAGGTTTGGGGTTGTTTTTTTCCAATGTATATCTTGGCTAGTTTAGGACATTTTGGTAGTGGAAAAAGAACTTACATCAAACAATTCATTTGACTAGATCTCATGCTCTTAATTGCACTAACTGTGCATTTTATCTATCTACAAGATCTCACACTGGCATTTTTCATTATTTAAAATGCATTAAATATTGCTGGTACCAGCATGATCAGAGATTAACTTCTTAATAATCACTCTTGCTTGAGGGTAAAGCATTTGATTCCAACATTTAAACAAGCAAAAGCAGCATTTGCTGACATAAAAGGGACAATCCACTTCATAAAGGAATGATGCTAAAATTAAACTGGCTATGTCCAACAAAACAATACTATTTTATACTAGACACTTTGTAAAATTTAATGAAGTTAACTTGCTTGGGAGAAATCTGAATTATTGTATTTTACTATATTATTCTGACTTATATGCAGTATCACAACACTTTCACTTTCTCATTTCTTTTACTCCTGCTACTTCTTCATTAGTTTAGATTCCCAGCCTCTAATCCATGTGGAAGCTACCTGGGTTGCCTCTACATTTGGACCACAACAAACAATAAAATGTAAGTATGTCACTGTCAGTACATCTCTAGAAGAATCAATGTGACAGCATGACCACTAAAATCAACTTTCTAAATCAAAATTTGACACAGGCCGATTTAGGAAGGAAAATGCTAACTCAGGCTCTAACACTAGAAAATAATTTCGTTGCAATCACAGGTAAGCAGTGATCAGAAAATATACACATTTTAAGGTACAAGAAAGCCAAAATAAACTAGCCATGGTGGCTTCCTTCCCTGTCACCAAATGTATCTCCTGGAATCAAACCGTACCTGAAGCTCTCATCTCACAAAAAAGAACAAAGTTTATAGGGCTGAAGATTACTGAGAGGAGCTTGAAAACATAATCTAACACCAGGCTTACAACTTCTAATGGAAAGTGTCTGAATTTATGTAATTACTGCTGTCTGTAAACTGGCTTTTAGACTTTGAATGCTTGAGAATGACAATGCTAGAATGAAAAGCCATTCAATGATAAAATAAGTGGAAGCTATTTATCAATGTCTTGAGCTGGGAACAGAGACACACGAGCCAAAAAAATGCTGACTGGCATGAAGATGGCCTGAAGCACCCACCCATACCCTCCAGTGACCAAGCCTAAGGATATTGCCAATACATCCAAGGACTAAAAGGATAATTAAATTGTGTTTGACTGCTCTTTACCAAATGGCACACACAAGAATCTGGACTTGAATCAGAGAATTTACAGGGGACAGCTCACTCCTCACCTTGCCAATGAACTGAGCAGTTGTACTGTACATGATCCAGCACTCTAAGCACACACTCACTGCTTCTTTTCCATCTTTGGACTGCAAGATACCTAATGCAGTCAGGAAGTGCAGGACTGCATCCAGATGACGTGAATCACTGTAACCAAACAAAGGGCTGACTTCCCTCTTTGGCCAGGTTTACTCAGTTACCTGACAACACTACAGTCACTCCCACCTAATCAAGAGACAACTGGTCTCCAAGAAATTAATAAAAAAGGTCTGAAAGATCTCTCCCCACCTTGCAGTGCTCTAACTCACAGCTCAGACAGTGTTGCCAGTCAGTGAGCAAACAGAAGCTGTTGCATTACCACTAGGACTGGCTTCACAGCTTGGTCTCAGGCTAACTCTGGGTTATGTTCAAAAAACAAATATAAGTCTTTACTTCCGTATTTATACCAATTACAAGATAGCCAAATAAAGGCTCTTCCCACCCATTTCCAGGAGAGAAAGAGCACAATCCACAGACTAACTAGAACTAAAAGCTATTTATGAAATTCCCTCAGTAAGTGCTACTAGCAATACAAACCTTCTCAGAGATTATTAAAAAACCAATGCAGTAATATTATTAGGACTCAACCACTTCCCCAATTTATTACTAAGTGCGGTCTTTGAAGCCTACTTCTCACAGAGAGAGAGAATAAAATTTCTGAATCTGGAGTGGAATTTATTGCCCTGCAGTTCCTAAAGGATCACCATCTCACCTGGATTCCACACAGTCCAGTGCAGAGACCTGCAGACATACAAGTAATTTCTCAACACGTTGCACAAAATAATACATTAACTATACTGTTCCTGCACATTTTGCTAATTTGTTCAGAACTGAGTGGGTACCTCTACACAGCAGAGACAACTTGTATGCCCTAATGAAAGTTTATATGTAAGGTTTCATCTCTTCTGTAAAACACTGTATTTCTTCTTCTTACCATCACAGTCACAAAAACATTTCCAGCCTACTTGGTTCCAGTGAAACCCTACAACCAAGAGAGTCTCTGTGAAGACCCTAAGATTGATGAAGACAGGTTTACACTCCACAGAGGGAACAACTAAGGAAAAGGTTCAGCTTTAGCCACGATTTTTATTACCACTGCGTCAGCTCCATTTCTAGGCTGAGTCTACCTTGATCTTTCAAGGCTAGAGACATTCTTTGAGACACTGCTGTGGTTGCATGAAAACCACAAAAAAAGTTGCAAACTCCGCATGAGTTATCAGTTACTAATATATTGAGACATTACTCCATCAAAAGAACTATATATCGGTATAAACAAAAAACTGAATATTGATTTGGGGATTTGGTACCATTTAACAACTACTTCAAAAACCCCCATAAATCCATCCTTCACCTACACAACTGGAGATGCTCTGATTTCTGAGTATTGCCTACCTATCACTTTATACCGTCATGTTAGACTGAAAAAATGCCAAGAACATAAAATAACAAGGAAAATAACTTCCTTGAAGTAGGCAATAATCTCATTAAGCACGAAAAGAAGAACTTTCCTTGTAGGAAAAGGGATATTTGAAAGAATTTTTCCTTTAGCTAACTACAGCATTTTAAGTGACTGCAAGATTGTTAACACTCAGAAACAGGTAGGAAATGTTTTTGAAAACACCTTGGGGAGATACAAAGGACTCACAGCAGTATTTAATGCAGTTTCACCCTTCTCTGAGGCCAAAGTTGGTTAAAATAATTTGCCCTTCTTTTCTTTAGATTTTCTGAAGACTGAAAACAGGAGAAGATGAAATGTTACTGAAATTTATGCCAGGTTCACATACAATGATTTTCAGTATTAGAAAATTACTTGTTTCTTTTGTTCACAGTCTCTTCTGCCTTTGTAAACCATGAGTAACAGCCCATCTTTTATTTGTTTTCAGTTTCTCACAGAACCAGTTTGTTATGACTGCTCTCTCCTACACAAAAGCTGGTCAGGGTTTCCAAACACCCTTCTGTTTATTTATGGCAAGCTGCAGTGTAAACATTTGCTTACTACAAATCAGTGCCAGAAATTGGTAAATAAGCCCACTATTTAAACACCTTTTACCCCCTACTATATGAAAGAAAACTAGTGCTTTCAACATGCCTTTCTCTAATCTGCATATATCCATTACAGGGCAAAGCAATTTCCTCTCCTTTCAAAATAGAATGGGTACAAGTTCAGCAGCAGTGCTGGCTTCTATACTTCCTCCTCTTGCCTGACCTGGTTTAAGAGTGTGTGGGGTTGCTTTTTAATTTTTAGGGGGAGCTGGTTTATTAGTTTCTTTTTTTTTTTCCTTAAAGCTTTAAGAGACATGCTGGTGATCCAGTCCACAGCACCCCTCCACAAACAGTGATGCCAGCAAAACACATGAGCAGTAAGCTGCAGCAGGAGGGCAGATGGATCAGGAGTACCTCAAGCCAGTACTGCTGCAGAACATCTTGTGTCAAAACAAGATGCGTCAAGTGTCATAAATCCATTAGATTGAATTTTCTGATAAAGTCTGGTTCTTCTGACAGTTTTCAAATATGTGTATCAGAGATAAAGAGATGGAAAATAATCTTAACTGACAACAGATAGAGGGGCACTTTTTTCCCTTCAAATAGAAGGTTCTGAATTTACAGCTCAAGATTTCTTTCAACCATTCCCTATGCACCTTAGTCAGAGACACTACTTAGAAAAAAACTGCTGCTTCAAGGAAAAATGTCTAAAATTAAGATCTAAAATAATGTTTAATCTCTGACCTTTAATTAGAAGCAGAAGTTGAATTAGAAAGGAACAGACAAGTGTTGAGATTTCTGTGCCTTCTTCAGGTCTAAGCAAAAGAAACACTTCTGTTTGGAAGTCTTGCACTTTTTTCTTCCCTCCCACAGACTATACCAACAAGCTCAGGAAAAAGAAACCAAAACAAAAAACCACAAACCAAAAAACCAAAACCAAACCACAAAAATCAAGCCCCACACAAACAAACAACAAAACCCCATCCTTCTCTCTTACATTTTATGATCACCATAGCTACACTACCACTTTCTTCTTTTCCTTCTCCTTTTAAGTGTTCAGGGTTTGATCTGGTTTGCTATGGGCTACTTGGTGATCACACAGTAATCTCCCTCAGTACCCAAGCCAAAGAATAAATACATCAGAAACTAAAGACACCGTCTATGAAAATTCACTCCTTAGGTTTCCAACAACAATTTGCAATACTCACAGTACACAGACCTGTGTAATTCACTGGAACAATCTATGCCATTAAAGACACTTCTACTCCCCTTCCCCTGTATGCTCCATGCTCTGCCACAAATGATTGCCCCCGAGTACAAGCGACACTTGTGTTGCCACCATCCCATTGGTGTTATGGTACTAACCCATACTGACACCCCACAACAGTGCCTACAACCAGACAAAATGCAGCCACTTATTCTACTCCCCCAGCTCTGCTATACAAGCAGAGAGAAGTGGAAAGCTGGAGGTATTTAAGTCTTAAACTGCCACAAATTACAACTGACAAGGTTTAGTCACTAGAGCCTTAATTCTCTTCACCTACCCAGCAACCAGCCACTAAAAATCAATGCAAGTCCATAGTGCAAGAGTTGGTTCTAATTAGTGAAGACAATAAATTCAAACAGCCTGTCTAGCAGCTTTCCAGCCTTTAAGGTAGAGTTGCACTATGCCGGATTTGGAATCCTGGGGAAACGTAAACAGCTGAAAGGAATATAAACTCCACTAATTTTGTTTATGACTTGTTCTCATCTGTTGTCATTTGCATCCAAAGACATGAAGCACGGAATCTGACTCCATTATGCATGATGGACCTGATCAAAAGGTCTTAAAGAAACTGAAGAAATCTAATAAAAGAAAAAAAAAATTAAAAAAAAAAAAAAAGGCATGATTCAAACTGAATATATACTAAAGTATCCAGTCACATGGGTCCAGGAAACCTTCCTCCTGTATCAGATGGCCAGTCCTGGCTACAGAAACCTTTTAGAGTTTGACTTGTTCTCTAATGCTGAATTTCTACTTCTGTTTCACCTCCATAAGTAAGCAATCAAAGCACACCTAGCCCTCCTATTTACCTTTCAGCCATACCTACATTTTTGCACTTCTGTGATTCTGTTTGGAGGATGGAGCCACATATATGAAATGTAAATGGACAAGTCTTCACAGTTGCATTGCCATCATTCCATTTTCTACCCACTTTCCCTACAAGCAAATACAGCAGCTGCATTTGTAAGCAAAAGTCACCACAGACAACAAGAGATCCTGAGTGTATTTTAATGTAACCTCATGGAGGATGGAAAGCTCGGCGCAGCAGGGGGATGGCACACTCTCCAGCGCACTGATGCACTAAGGCCCTGCCAGAAAGGAGTTCTGTTCCCTTCCTGTTTGTTTGCCTCAGTTTTCTAGTGAAAAAGGAAGAAAAGGAAGTTCAGCTAAGGAACATACCAAACCCACAACACAGGTACTGTTATTCCCACAAGAAGGTAGCACTTCAGTTCAGCCTTTAGCTCTTGTGACCTCTATTTTGATCTCCACAGTTCACTAAAGTCAAAGTCCCAATTCTGTTCAGAAAACATGACCTCAGTCCTTTTTTTTGTTGTTTTATGCAACTAAAATATAGGTCACTGACTAAAAGGGAGCTTTCAAAAATAACACAAAAAAGACAAAAACCACAGAAGATATATCCTCTCAAAGGAAGAACCTTCTGATGGTCTATTTTGTTTTAAAGACCTAATTTTAAAATCTGTCTTAGACCAGGAAAAAAGTATTGTTCAAGACATTATCTTGTAAATGTAGCTGTTGGGGAAAAAAACATTAATACTAATTTTAGAAAAATTCAAAATTAAACCTGAAAAAAATACATTCCACATATCCTGATGACATTTCTTCAACCACAGCTCTTTGTCTGTTCTGTCTTGATAAGTCAGGTAGAGGCACAGTTTTAGCTTATAAAGGGCAGTAGCCCTTTCACTTTATTTAACCTGAAGTGAAACCTGATGGAAAATGTTTTAGACATAATAAGGCCATAAGCTTGCTCACATCTTCTTCAAAATTTGTTATTAATCTAAGCAATTCTGTTTTCACTTAAGCAATCACTTAAAAAAACAAACAAAACATACAGGACAGAAATCAAGCCTTATCAACACTGCAGAAATGGACCTCAATCACCCTTAGACATGATACCTTGAAAACAAACCTCCCCACCGTTATCAAAACTAGTGACACTGAGAATTTTTTTCAAGTGGTTTCTTACTGAAGAGTAGAATGAAAGGTTATTCTGGAAGCACAAGGGGTTAGAAAAATTGAAGAGTTTAGACTACCGAGGGGAAAAAACCCACAATCTTAAGATATATCCTAAATAATCACAGCATTCCGGAGAAACACAACAGTAAATTAGGCTCCAACATTACAACATCCATATTGTCAAATATCATCACTATATGTAGCATTCCTGTCAGGAAAAACAAAGACAGATGGTTGGAGAAAAAAAACACTTTTCAGAATAACTTTAACCTTCAAGTATTGATGAATCAAAATATTTACAATATTTATCCCCCTACAGAGCTCATTCCCTATCATTAAAGCTCTTCTAAACTGCCACAGCATATTGGTACAGAAATTTTGGCAGAACAAATTCTTAATTTACATAACTGTTCAGATTAGTCACCTAACTTAGAGAAAAAAATCATGCATTCTCAAGTGTTATTGATGTTCTGAAGCCTCTGATTTATTTTACTCATAATTAAGTATTTTATTGCTTTCTCATCACAGAGAAGTATCCAACTGCCGATATTAAGGTCAATAGCTTCCAACTGGCATGAGTGCAACTGGAATTTGCATGGCATTCACTACTGTAATGTCACTTTTTGAAGCAACATCTTTCTTCTCTCAAGCTGAAGGAGAGATGTACTTCAAAGACCTAGCAATGTATGTAGGTGTATGAAGACCCCTTAGTACTGCCTCAGTTCCCACAAGGTATTTGCCCTTTGAGTGACTTCACTGCCACTGATATCAAAGAACACAAAAGGTTTTCTAATTCAGGCCCCTCATCTGTGCAAAACTCCTTCCCCAGAAAGGAAGCCAAACACTGCAGATCCACAGCAAGCCTGGTGACAGTCTTCAGTGTCAAATATTAGCTTTGTCCAAGTTTTTCCATAGTTAAAAGTGCAACTAAAACACAAGTCTGATAAAATCTTGACAAAACATTTTTCTAGACTCTAGAACACAGACTAGCACCTGCCCAAAATCTGATGCAGTTCCTTCCTGGCCTACATTAGACATTTTCCCTTCTATAAAGGTCAGGCAGATTCAGGGTTGCTGGGCCGAATGGGAACATCCAGAACCAGGAGTTTCAAAGCTCTCCTGGTCTCCCAGTTTAAACTGCCAAACTCCAACAATATTGCTTCATTTTCTTCTCTTGAAACTACCTCCCAGAGTTGCCTCCGGTCCCTGGAATTTTTTCAGACTTAGCAGGAATGTCCCTTCAAAAATGCTCTCCTAAGCATATTTCTTCTCAAATTGAAGGTTCAAAGCCCAAAATTAATTCTGGGTTAAAATCCACACAAGAGACACTTTTTTTTTTCTAAATAATTAATTAAAACAATTGTTTACAAGACCCTTAGAAGCTCTTTACTCATTTTCAGTAATCAGAATTTGATTTAAAAATCTCTTGGAAATAAAAGCTTCCCATCAACAAGCACACACTCGTGCAAAATAGCATGCACATAGAATGACAGAACAGCAGACCTCATTTTATCTCATAAGTGGTCAAAAGGCCATCTAAGTCAGAACATAAAGAAGTGAAGATTTAGAAATCACTATGTTAAGGATCCTGTGTCTTTCACTACTAAGTAAAAGCATCAGATGATTCAAGAAATTGAGGGAATATACTACTACTAGCAGTTAGTTATACTACTAACTAGCAGTTATACTACTACCAGGGTGGGTTGGGGGGGTCTTTGGATGTGGGGAATAAACTGTTAAAAAGATTAAAAATCAGGTTTCTAAAGATTTAATAATTTCTTAGGAAAATCTTGTAATTTTTAGCCTTTTGGCACTGTTCCTCTATCTCCAAAGAAGAGAGATACAAAAACTCAAACTCAAGATTTCCCTCTACCTCCTGCCATCACTTCTCGAGTAATTGAAGTCCTCAGAGCAGAGAACACACTGGCAAGTATCTTATGAAAGTCTTAGATGGATGAGAAATATGAAGGATAACTTCTTTACAATAAAAAAATTAAAATGAGACAAATACGTGGTTACTGTAGATAAGTGTAATTACACTGGATTATACTTTTGTTTGGCTAGCTTTTCCTGATAACTCTGTCAACTGTTCTCACCCAAGTGATTAAATTAATTTCATTTTTCACTTAATCCAATTCCCATTTCTAGTTCAATTTACAATCATCACTTCCCCATGCTAGTGTGTCATTAAATTAGAGTCATTCTTGGCCATTAAGTTTATCATATTCCAGTCAGCAGAGTTGATCAAAACACCACAGCAGTGCGATAAATTTCTTATTAAATACATTCCTTTTTGCTGCTCTGTAGAAGCTGATCATCAGTGTCAGAAGCTACGTTATATCAATTTCTGACTTTTCAAGCAAAAGCAACACATTCTAAATCAAAAATAGAGAACAAAAAACTCCTTCTTTTTAATGAATACAGCATTTTCTCTGTTCAAATCACATTCACTTTACTTTGTAAGTGCCCATCAAAGAAATGACCCATACAAGCATAAATTTGCATCTGTTATTGATCTTCCAATCATACTTCTCCTTACTGTAAACTCAAAATTTACTGCTCCCCTTAAAAAAAAGGGAGGAAAAAATCAAAATAATAATAAAAAAATTTCCTTGATGCTATTCAAATGTCTTTGTATGTTCAAATTCAAATCCTGAATCAAATTCATGTACGTGTTTAGCAATACACAGACTTTTTAACAGGAGTTGCCATCTTAAACTCAGTTGTCCCATGTCCTGTCTTATGGAAAAGACAGACTGAAGAAAGACTACAACTCCACTGGAAGATCCCAGGGAATCTCATGTTGCTTGTCCAAGGCAAGATTCTACACTATTTGTTCAGGGCCAATTTGAAGTTCAGTTGCTCCCAAACTTGCTTTCATAAAAATATATGCATAAATTTCTGCATAGTCATCTTTACTTTTACAATATCACATTGTTTTCTAACAGTAAAGGAAGTGCTTAATCTCATTCTGTGTGGTTCATGTTGAGCTACAAAGTGTTAAATAAACAACACTTCGATTTCCATATTAAAATTCCCTTCCCTAACAGCACTTTCTCTCGCTTGGAATTACATGAAAGATATATCTGCCAATATAACTGGACCATTTTCAAAGAGACCCTGAGGCAACTTATTTCCCCTTTGAAATATTAGGGATACAATTTCCCCCGCATCTGCCAACTCAATAGCTGCCCAACTGCACATTTTCTCCATGCGTGCTTATACCGGAATGAACAGGGCCTTTGCCTTGTATGCACAATAAAATACAGTACTTTTATAAACACTGTAGGCACCTTAAAAAAAAATTCATGCTTAAGAGGCTTTAATTGGTACGACTGCATTATTTTTAGTGTTCTACTAAAGCAAGAGCTTATTATTCTCTAACAGTTTCTCAGAATACCCATACCTAGCGTAGTACTTCGTACATAATAACTGTAAAGTGCTTTACAGATGCTGTCAAATTAACAGTCTGAAAAGCAGACAAAAGATTAAAGGAGTTTTTCTGGAATACTTTCAAAGTAAAGAAAAAATTTCTCTGTAATCATTTGTAAATTTGAACAACACAAAGAGAAGAGACTGAGTAATTGTATACTGGTGGATTTTTAAGCATCTGTGGTAACTATATTACTTATTCAGCACATCACTGGATTTCCGTAGAATCTACTTAAAAAGCAAACACGGTTTTTGGATAAAAACTCTAATGAATTGAACACGTCTCAGAGGTCTTGCCCCTACCAACTGCTTCATGGCGGCAGATCCCAGAATCAACAGGAATTGGCAAGGCTACAGTAATCCTTTACCCTATGCGCTACAGTTAACAGGATTGTGGCCTCTGGGTCTGCTCCTGATCTTTTCATGACTGAACAAATGCTGCCATGAACACTTACGCAAATAACACCAACCCCGACTGGCTTCTGAAACGCTTAAAAGATATTTTCCTAGCCCTGCAAAATTGGAAAAATTTATGACAAGCTTTAAAAACTGTAGTCACACTATTTGCTAAGATCAACGTCTACAGTTTATCTCTCCGTGGTAAGATTTAAACTGTAATTCCATTTCTTTCGCATTTTATCGTGGTGCCTGATGCCAAGCGCGCTGCTTCCCAGTGTTTGGTAAGACAGCTATAGATCAGCTGTCAGCCCGACGCCGCCAGAGCCCGCACAGACAAGCCGGGCTCTCTCCACGGGCGGAATCCACGCTCCACCGATGGCCGGGGAGAGCGGCAGCAACGAGCCGTCTGCAACCTGCACCATCGCAGGGACCCGCGGTTCTTCGCTCCAGACAGACCAAACAGTTCTCGTGCCGAGAAGCAAATCTTTCCCCACCACGAGCTTCAACCACCTGAGCAGCACCTTTGCAACTGCGAGGGCTGCGGATTTAATGTTCCAGCAATCAGGGCGCCTAAATAATTTCTAGATGGGAGCTCTCGCATATTTATGCGCCGGAGAGCAGAAAAAGCGTGGTTTTGTCACTCAAACGAGTAGCTTCAAGTCCCGATACACAAGAGCGCAGCTCGCACTAAGTAACGAGACGCCTTCCAGCGCCCGTCTCGAGGCGGCAGAGCCATGTTTTACAGAACCGCCACAAGCCGAGCACCTGGAGAACGTCCCCGCATAACCCCGCGGGGAGTGGGACTCACGGCGTCCCGGAGCCACCCCGGGCTCCGGTTCATCCTTCCCCCACCACCGCTCCCCGCCGCCCCCTCTGTGAAGCCGAGGGCCGGCGGGAGCGCTGCCCGGTACCCGGGGGCGCCCCGGCGGCCGGAGCTGCCGCTTGACCCGTTTCCCTGGCAACGGGGACACTCGCCCCCCCTCCCTTCCCCATCCAAGTCCCCCTTCCCCACAGCAGCGGTGCTGAGCGGCCGGGGCGGCGGGGCGCGACCGGCGGCCGCCCCCCGCCCCGGTCCCGGTTAGGTAACACGGCCGGCGAAGCGCCGCCTCGGGCCCGGCCGCTCGCTCACCTCGCGGCAGGTGCCGGGGCCGCGCACGGCGCTGG
>WBMZ01000738.1:0-48258 GCA_013400975.1 Atrichornis clamosus | reverse complement strand
CAGGCTCAAACCAAAACACTGTGTGCCATGTATGTTAAATTCCAGAATTATTCCCTGATAAATAAGAACATTCAAAAGTTAACAAAAAGCAAATTCACTTTCCCGAGAATACTGGGCACATCTAAGTCTTTTAACACACTTTATGATAGAAAGGGTCTGTCTGAAATTTGCCTTGACTAAGAAATCATGGAATGGGATACTGACAACACTACAGCTTTTCATTTAATTAGTGAAGACAAGATCCTTTTGAGAGTCCTTAACTTGATGAATTTATCAGCCCTTAACAAATTCAAAGACAAGCAAAATTATATTTTCTGTGTCAAAATTCTCTGACAACAAATCCATTGTTGCAATTCCTGAATCTCTGGAATTTCACATAGACAGCATAGTGGAAAGCAAATAACTAAAATAATTTCATTTGACTTAATTGGCTTTGTTAGCCTCTGGTAGATCATGTAATGAAGTCTGTAAAATTAATTTTTTATTAAATATACTTTGTCACAGTATATAAATAAAATTCTGTATTTTAATAGAAATAGAAAAATAAAATTTAAGAACAAAATATAGATGACAGTTTCTTGTGAACACCTTTGTTAGTGTAATGACAAGAATTAAAATTTTCTGTCATACAGTCCTTCAAACAGCCTGATTTTGATAGTAAATGAATGCAAGGTCACAAAATAGTTTAATCCCATTATTGAATAAGCAGTGATCATGCCTTGCACATATATTGCAGAAATGGTCCAACAACACAGCAATGTGTATTTTATTTTTTTTTTCTGTTCAGTATAATGAGATGTAAAGGAGCTTCCTTTTGATTAGTATAATGATTTCACTGACAATCATAAGACACATAATTAAAGAGGAATATCAAAGAAATAAAGTTTCTGTGTGCCAGAGGTAATCTTAGCTATAATACTTAAACAAAGGGAGAATGAAACTTTGAAAATTATACACCAAAAAAAGGAAATTCATTAAATACTAAAGACTCAATCTGATGCTGTGTGTCATTATGCTGGTTCTTTCTTCCTTATATTGCCTTAGTAAGGTGAAATACTCATGCTGAGGCACAGTCTTTTCCTGGACTCTGAGAGGGCATATGGTTCTGTCACCCATTCTCTGTGCCAGGCTGTGATTAGTTTTTGATAATTTACAAAACATCTTACAGGTGTTTGCTAAGTTTATCACTTCCATTATGTGTTACCAGGGAAACTTTCTGGACAAACATTGTCAAATGCATACATGCAATGCTCATGAAAATGCTGCTCTTTTGGATGAGCAGAGGCCTCTGCTCAAAGCAGAACCTACTTCAGTGTGAAATAAAGACTGACATCTCTGTGAACAAGAACAGTAAGAGAACATGCCTAAAAACTAGCACATAAGGGAATGCAGCTTATAAAGCACTACATGTACACTTTCTCATTTGCAAAAGACATACTAGAAAAAGGAAGGCTTTAATATTGCAAAACCAAATACTTAACAATAAGAAGATGTAAACCAACAACTTCTACAAAAACACTATGAAGTTCTTTGGTTCTTAATTGCACCATCAGATACTGGTTTGGGGTTTTTTTTTCTGTTAAACTCCTGCATTATAAAAAAGATGTTCAATATTTTCTTTTTCACCATTATTCGCTATGTGGCTTTACTTATTTGTTATGCATCATATGAATTTTGAACTTTATAATGCCTTTCTTGTCTTTTTTTATTGTTGTCATTAGTGTTTTTTTCAGAGTGCTTATCAACATAATGTCCAATTATTTAGAAGACGTTAATGAACTCATCTTCCCAGTTCTGCTCTGAAATTGAAACTCATTTTTTTTTGTGGATGAAGAATCCTAGTTTAGTGAGAGAAAAAGTAATATTTTCAAGCTGTCAGGAATGTCAGACAGTTCAATGTTGGGTACAAACTCCAAGGCCTTTCTCTTAGGTATGTGCAAAATTTTAAGTTCTTTTTAGTGCCAGGCATGTGGAAAATTTGTGCATGGTTTAAGGTGATGGAGTGCTCTGTGAATTTACTAGTTAAAAGAAAAGAAATGTTATAAAAGTAGACATGAACTTTTTAATAGCTATTGCTGCGCTAGTATGCAGGTATACACACAACTATAGTAAATGTTGAAAAAATATCTTTAACATCTCTATTTTCACTATGCTACGTGTATGATTTAACCTTTTATTAGAGAAATTTTTCAGATTAGTTTTGGGGTTCCCTGAAGGAATTCTCATACTGGAGTGTTTTCCACACTTTTATTTTTAGAGTTGATGCTATACAATCCTTATCTGTGAGCAAAGGAAACCTCTTTTCAATTATTGTTATTTGCATCAAACTTTCTGATTTAAGATGGTAATGTCTTGTTTCCTCACTGCTTTTTGTATAACCATCCTGTTTACAAAAATAAAAAAGTTTTTCTTTCTTATCTTTAAAATAGCAACAGTATTTTTTCAAGAGTGTCTGTGAATAATCATGGTCGTTTACTTAGCTCTAAGTACAACAGTCCAATATCTAGACTTTGCATGTTTGAAAGAATGGTTAAGTTTATGTAACTGAAGACCTTGTGGCACTTTGATTTATTGTGACAGATCATTATTAATAAAATAATTATTTCTATAATTCAGGGAGGACAATAAAACCCTTTTTCTGTAAGACTTTTTTGTTTCTGGCCAAGTATTCATTTGGTCTACAATCCCAGTGTGCATATGTCTGAATGTACTAATGAGACAAGCAAACAAGGACTAGTTGCTTTAGAACAAGAAGCTGATAAGTTTCCAAAGCAAAAGATATATTTACAAAATAAGAAAGAACATGGAGTGCTGTTAACATCCAATCCTTTTTTACCCTGCTTTGGTAATTTTTCATTTACATATTTATTAACTTATGCTAGATCAAGTATTTGTTACAAGGATAGGCACAGAAAATAAATTAATTGTAATTAGCTTTATTGTAATGAATAATAAATGAATTTTTTGATAAGCCACTTATTATAGTCTTATTAATACATAGTTTTACTGAAGCATTAAAGTTTGCATTTTAATTTGAGAATATTTGCACTGTATTAATTTACAGTGTCCTGTATTCTTAGGAATATGAAAACTCATTGTTTATTTTATTTTTTTAATACATTTTAGTTGAGATAGCTGAAGAAATCATTAATTTTTCTGGATGTTCACAGAATCAGGGATTGTGTAAGGTCGGAAGAGACCACTGGAGGTCATCTGGTCCAACCTCCCTGCTCAAGCAGGGTTCCCTAGAGCACATTACTCATGATTTTGTCCAGATGACTTTTGAATATCTCTAGAGAAGGAGACTCTACAATTTGTCTGGGCAGCCTGTTCCAACACTCAGTCACCCTCACAGTGGGAACTTCCTGTACTCCAGTCTCTGCTTGTTGCTTCTCATCCTATTGCTTGGCACCAGCAAGCGGAGCCTGGCTCCATCCTCTTGACATCCTCCCTTCAGATACTTACAGACATTGACAAGAGCCCCTCTCAGTCATCTCTTCTCAAGGCTGAATGGGTCCAGCTCCCTCAGCCTTTCTTCATAAGAGAGAATAATCCAGTCCCTTAATCATCTTTGTCACTCTCTGCTGGACTTGGTCCAGGAGCTCCATGTCCCTCATCCAGAGGAGCCCCAAACTGGACACAGACTCCAGATGTGGCCTCTAGGGTTGAATAGAGGGGCAGGATCATGTCCCTTGACCTGCTGGCAATGCTCTTCCTCATGCAGGCCAAAAGGCTGTTGGCTGCCTTTGCTGTTAAGGTGGATGGCTGACTCACACTCAAATTGTTCACAAGAACACCCATGTCTTTCCTTCAAAGAAAGAAAGAAAATCAAAGCTGCTTTCCAATTGTTTAGTCCCCCAAAAATACCGGTGTCTGGGATTATTCCTCCCAGGTGCAAGACTTTGCATTTCCCTTTGTTAAACTGCTTGCGATACCTCATTGCCCAGCTCTCCAGCCTGTATATCTGCCTCTGAATAGCAGCACAACCTTTGGGTGTAAGAGTGACTCCTCCCAATTTCTGTCATCTGTGAACTTTCCCAGCATACACATTGTCCCAACACTCAAATAATTGATGATGAGGTTAGACAGGTAGTGACCCTGGGGTACACAACTAATGACTTGCCTGTAACTGAACTTTCTGCTGCTGATTACAACTCTCTGGACCCGGCTGTTCAGCCAATTTTCCATCCATCTCTCTGACTACTTGTCTGAACTTCTTTTTGTCAGATTATCTTTGAGGATGTCATCTTTGACATCATTGATCTCATGACATCATGAGACAGTGTCAAAAGCCTTCCTAAAGCTGGGGTAACATGCTCATCCACCAAGTTCTATACTTCATTGTAAGAGTCTCTAAATTTGGTTAAACTTGATTTCCTCTGTATAAATCCATGCTGATTATTCTCAAACACCTTGTGTCATTCATGTATTTGGAAAGGTATTTTTTGGGATTAATTGCTCTATAACCTTCCTAGAGAGTGATGTGAGGCTCATTTGATGTTACTCAGACCTTTCTTCTTGCACTTGAAGACAGGAGTGACATTTGCTCTCTTCCAGCCTTCAGAGACCTGCCAGTTGAAATGACCTTTCAAATATAGTTGAGAGTGGCCTCACAGTGACGTCAATGAGCTCCCTCCACATATCCCATCAGGTCCATGGATTTGTGTATGTTGTTTTCTTAAGTGTTCTCTAACCTGGTCCTCCTCTGCTGAGGGTATGTCTGCCTTCCTCCAGACTTTCCCTCTGGTCTCAGAGCCTAAGGATATATCAAAGTCAATCTTACTGGTAATGACTGAGGCAAAGAGGGCACTGAGAACCTTAACCTTTTTCATATTCTTTGTCACCAAATTCCCAGCCCATTCAGCAATGGATCCAAGTTTTCCCTCATCTTCACTTCAGTTTATGTTCTTGTCTTGTCTTGCCTCTTGTCCTTTATAGTTGCCTTTGACAGCTCTTGCCAAATTAAATTGCAGGTGTTTATTGCCTTTCCTAACCACATTCCTGCAAAACTGAATACCGTCTCTATACTTCTGGGTTATTTGACCCCTCCTCAATCTCTTTTACACTTTCTTTTTATATTATTTCAATCAGGAGCTTCTTGCTCCTTCATACAGGCCTGCTGCCACCTCTGCTTATTTCCTGATGCTAGGATGGACCTTTTTTTGAGTTTAAAGGAGGCATCAACCACCTTTCCTTCACTCTTCTTTCTAGGGCTGTATCCCATGATGTGGTAAATCTCTGATGAAGGTAAAGCCTCCATTTTTGATTCCAGGGGGTGATCCGCATTTTTTTCTTGCTGTCTCTTCTCTAGGTCCTGAACTCCACCATCTCATGTTTTCTACAGTCAAGACTGCTCACAACATTTGCATCCAAACACAGTTTTTATTTGTTTCTAAGTGTGAAGTCCACTTGTCATTGTTGTCTTCTTGATCACCCGTGGCAGGAAGTTTTTCTCAATGCACTACAGAAAAATCCTAGATTGTTTGTGCCTTGCTATGTTGTCTTTTCAGCAAATATAGGGTGATTTAAGTAATGCTCGTAAACCAGGGCCTGTGAATGTGACCCGTGTTCCAGTTGTTTCAGGAAGGCCCCATCTTCCTGTCAGGACCCCTGTATCACATACCCACCATGGCAACACCTCTACTGGTCTGCCTGCTAACCTTGAACCATATACCCTTGACTGCCTCATGAACACTCCCAAGGATAGTATGCACTCCATGGACTTCCATGCCTTTTCTCACACGAAGTCTAATACACACTTTCTTTTGCAGCACTAGCTTCTTAAAAACATGACTGCATCCTTTTAATGCAGCTCTCCAGTAGTGTGAGCCATCCCACGATACCTCTGCAATCCCAAGGAGGTCACAGTCATGTAACTGCACCCAGACTTCTGACTCCTGCTGTTAGTTTCTCTTGCTATTTGCATTGATGTAAAGGCACTCAGAGAGGCATCCAAGTTTACTGATTCCCCAGAAAAGTCTTGACAGCTGTTACCTTTAGATTTGTATTCATTTCTATCAGGATGGGGTACTTTAATGAAGCTAAGGATTCTCACCATAACTCTTTTGTACACTTTTTAGGTAATAACTTATGTCTTCTTTTGTACACCCTATGAGTTTTATACTAATGTAGGCTTTACTCAGACAATAATATATTCATAGAATTTTAAAATTTCAGAAGCAGGAATTGAACAATGCTATTACATGGCATTCATCTCAAGTATGTGCATTATTTTAACCTGTGATGTTCATTGAGATGAGACATTTGATCATGCTTGTTCTAAAGGAAAGCACACTAAAGCTTTCTGACTCTCATAGCTGGTGGTTGGTTGCAGTTTACTGACTTTCATCACTAAACATTTTTTGAATTAATATAATTTTCATGAAGTGTGGATAATTCTGACCTACATGAATAATGATGGAAGTGTCATTTTACTTAGCAAGTTTTTTACTTAAATGTAAAAGAAAAAAATACAGATAAACTTTACAATCTTGTAAGCCTACTTTTTTCCCTTTTCCTTTTATCTTTCCCCTAATTAGCTCTGGGTAAAAAGATGAAACTCAAATTACTGAAACAAGTGGAAAATTTCATTTTTGATTTATAGACTTGAAAAACACAAAATTTGGAACTGGATTACATTTACTTTTTCTTCTACTTGAACACTTAGACGTTTCAGAGGCAAAACCGGTGAACAGAAGCATTTTTATTCAGGTAATCAAAATTCTGTTAGCCTCTCTATAGTCAGTCCAGAATATTTTGAGAAGGGTTGTACGACTTCAGAACATGGCTACACACATGGATGAATGAGTTTTGATTGAATGTATTTTTTGTCTACATTCATCTCTTTAAGAAAATGAAGTGTCACAATTGAATAGTGCTTCAGTAGTTCTATATAAAATTTTAAAAATAATTGTTTAAGATACTTTTAATGTAGGTTATAACTCCCAGTCCCTTAATAAAAAACATCAAGTAGCAGATATTTCAGATGATGAGTTTGTTGCTCCATTTTCTGTTTTAGAAATGATGAGTTTCATAATTTGACTTCTGGAAAACCTTCTGTTCTGGGAGCCTCACAGAAGGCATTGTTCTTGAGGAATTATACCTGCTTTGTTTGGTCTTGTACTTAGGGCTTGGGAAATCTGTGTGGTATTGATATAACCTGCAGTTTACAAGATTTTTGGGAAAAATAAACAGATTATGGATCAAAGGGTAGAGTGTAGTGATCCTAACAGGAGGACGGTTGCACATAGAGGAGTCAAATATCACAGTTAACCCCTCTTCATGGAGATGTGCGCATCATGGCACAGGAAAATTCAATCAGCAGTAGGAATATGGGGTTGCCAGTATCTGAAAGAACAAAAGATTACTCACTATCTGTACTACTCTTTTCACTTTATATTATTAAAGAGCTAAGCAATTTGCAGCTGAGATTTTTTTACTGACAATTATTTTCTCTCTCTCTCTGTTTCTATCTCTCACTCTCTTTGCTCTCTCCTCCTCCTCCACTGGTGCAAACCACTTTCTTTGACTTTTTTCCTAAAGATGAAGGAACATATTTATTAAATATTAAAATAACAGTTAAATGGTGTGTTTTAAAATTAATTTTTATTTAATAAATACAAATGTTTAAAATTATAATACAAAATACTGGTACTGACCTTGAAAAAGGAGTATGACATTTGGTATATTGAAGCAAATGTTTGCATTTTCAGATAATTCATTGAACTTTTGAATATGCTGGAGTTTGTTGGTAGGTTGAATGAATCGTAATATTATGAACAGTGAAAATAATAGCAGTATACTCTATTCTACAGTTTCTGAGCAGCAATTAGGTACTTCAAGTTTAAAGAACAAGATTTTAATTTTTTCAGTAGTAGTAGAGTTAATTATTCCCACGCTATTGATCACAGGGGATATATTGATGGTATAATCTTAAGTAAGAGTGCTAAAAAAAGCCTGTTTATCACTTACATATAAAATTGAACTGAAACATATTTTCTGCACATTTTTAACTCTACCCCATTCCCCATCCTCATTCTTGATGTAAGTGGAGTTTTAAAAATGCGTTGTGAAGTCCCCACCATTGTCCTACATTTAGATTAACTAATAAGGCCTCAGGATCTTTGGGTTCAAGTGTTTGTAGTAAAAGATAGTTTGGAGATGTCCTAAGTTACATCTAATCTTACATCTAATCTCTGTAAGGGCTCAGTGAACGTTTCATTATTGTTTCTTTCTTTTGCATGTGAGTAAACACATGTGAATTGACTTAAAGTAATATGAAACTCTGGAGTTTCCTGTTTTCTTTTTGTTGCTTTAACAGCTAACCAAGGCATTAATATTTTCTCTCTACTCGAAGTTTGCCGCTTGTGAATACTCCCATGTTTTTTCCAGTGTATGAATATTTCATGCTGTTTAATTTCAGTGACAGAAACTTGACTTTATTTCCCACAGATGAATTGCAAGGCTTCTTTGAATTCTAAAAGTGATATAGATTTAGAGTTCTATTGTAATAATAGGGACCATCAAGGGTAGACTTTTATTCCAATTCATTCTTTACATCTACTTTCTCTGTGCGTTTTCTTCTGCTGCTTTTATGTATTTCCAAAGAGAAAACAACAAGGAAGTGTATAGCCAGAAATATAAAAAAGTGTCATTGGTTAGAAATGTGTTCTCTTTTCTTTTTTGATCCTCCATAAAAAGTAGTATCTGAAAATTCATATCACACAGAATTGCAATTTTTCTCTCATACTTTTAGTAGCAATAGCAAATAGTTTTGAAAGGGGTATTTTCTTGACAATGTGGCTTTTTAGTAGATTGTCTTAATTTTCCACTTCATGTGTGATAGTACAGTTTAAGAAACAGCTAACCATTCATCATGAATTATAGACTTGTGAAGTTAATGTTGTTGCAGTAAGTACTTTGATCTCGACTAGAACATGTTAAGAAAATCATTAGACAGATTTGCCATTCAAAAAGAACATAAAAACTATTTGTATATGATTCCAAAAAGGCAAACATTAATTAGAAGCAAAGTATAGCCTTGGGGTATTGCAAGAGGGCTCTGATTTCAAGAACATGCTTTCTTTTACTGCCACTTTTCCTTTAAAATGAATTGGACTATAAAGCTTTCAAAGATTAATGACTTTTTAGCTTTTAAAGACCAGTGACTCACAGTATCCTTCGTGAAAAAATGTCCAGCACACAGTTGGTTAAACAACACATCGTGCAAGAGGTGAACTACGGGTTCACGGGTAGGGCAGCTGTGAGCTGTTGTTATAGTAATTAGGGTCACATCAGACTGGGGACCTGTCAGTACGGGGATTCTGACGGGGTCCATCTCAGGCCCAGTGCTCTTCAACATCTTAACTGGCTTGGACGCAGCACTCAAAGGTAAACCAAGTAAGTTTGCCAACAGTACTAAATTGGGAAGAAGTGCTGACTCCCTCAAAGGCAGAGAGGCCCTGAAGAAATCTAAACAAATCAGAGGGCCAGGAAATCAACAACTATATGAAGTTCAACAAAGGAAAGTGCCAGACTCTGCACCTGGGATCGGGCAACCCTGGATGTATGGACAGACTGGGGAATGAGGTACCAGAGCGCCACACTGAGGAAAGGGACCAGTGGTACCTGGCCAGTGGCAAGTTGAACACGAGTCAGCAGTGCCCTGGCAGCCAGGAGGGCCAACCCTGTCCTGGGGGGAATCAGGCACAGCATTGCCAGCTGGGCAAGGGAGGGGATTTTCCCACTCTGCTCTGCGCTGGGTCAGCCTCACCTTGAGTCATGTTTTGGGCACTAGAACATAAGAAGAATATAAAGTTGTTGAAGAACATTCATAGGAGGGCAACAAAGAGGGTGAAGGACCTCAAGGGGAAGCCGTGTGAGGAGTGGCTGAGACCACTTGGCTTGCTCAGCCTGGAGAAAAGCAGACTGAAGGGAGACCTCATTGCAGGCTACAACTTCCTTGTGAGGGGAAGAAACGGGGCAGGCACTGATCTCTGCTCTGTGGTGATCACTGACAGGACCTGTGGAAATGGCCTGAAGTTGTGTCAGGGGAGGCTTAGGTTGGATATTAGGAAAAGGTTTTTCACCCGGTCAGTGATTGGACACTGGAACAGGCTCCTCAGGGGAGAGGTCACAGACCATTGGAGTTCATGAAGCATTTGGATAAGGCTCTCAGGCACGTGGTGTGATTCTTGGGGTTGTCCTGTGCAGGGCCAGGGGCTGATCTTGTGGGTCCTTTCCAACTGAGGACATTCTAGAACTCAGTGACTTTTTTCTATAATTCTGCATCTGATGATTCAATAGCAGGGTTGCTACATATTGAAAATACGATGTTAGGGTCTAAAGTAGACTAATCTGCATATTTTGGGGTTTTAAATAAAAATATCCTCTCTATTATTTGGTACTATTCATTAACAGTGGCAATTTAAACTTACATATACATATATGATTATGGCCAAAGTTTTGTCTTCATGTAAAAGTAGCACTTTTCTAAAGCGCAGAAGGTGATGTTAATGATTCTTTTATTCAGAATTCACTCCTTCTCATTTCTACAGTGTTTGTATATATGCATTTACTGTGTCAGAGTAGATAAATATTCTGAAATTGAAAAGCATGTATGGAAAAGAGCAGACATATGGGGAAACAGCACAGAACAGATTAATTCTTCTGCTTATATTAAATTATATCTTTTCACAATATAAGAATACTGCAAATTGTAGTCTTTAAACATGACAACTCTGGAGAAGAAGAGTGCCTAAGCATTCTGGAGAAAGAGTATTTACAGCTAAAATGATTTCAGCATATTTATATAGGCCAAAAGTGGATTGCCCACAAGATCATAAAAGAAGCCTACAAATGAAGATATCTGAATGTGACCAGGGAAGATATTTTTCACTATTTCACTATTAGAACATTCTGGTGCCCTTTTGATACTTAAAACTTATGGCTGGTACAGCTATAGTCTTTTACAGAGTTCATGACTTTTACCTGTTTTGATTTGGTAACTGGCATGAGTTTTATATTTGCATTTCAGGACAATTTAAAATGTGTACCAAATGCAGCATCTGGATGTGTTTCTCCTCTGATGCAGATGCCAAAGGAGAGATAAATGGTGCAGATTGTCTCTCTCTGTGGGAGGAAGCCCTGTGGGAGTTTGATCCAGTGGTTCTCCAGCATTGTCTGGAGTCTCTAGGGCTTGCAGTAAGCTCCATCACAGTGCAATTAAAGGTGACACATTCACAAATGGCTCCATTAATCATAGGCATGTTGGTCAGCCACACGTCATTGTCCGGCAACTCATGTTTCACAAAGAATGAACCTTGCTGAGTAAAGAACATTGTTGGTGTGAGAGCTGCTGGTTTTCATTGTTAGAGAGGAGGTAAATATAAATAAAAGGAGGTTTAGGTATCACCTAGCCTTGTCCTAAGAGCTCTAATGCCCTAAGCAAACAACAAAAGAAAGTGTCTGCAGCCTGGCATCTAGACAGGAACGCACACGGCCAGCAAACACTTTGCAGTATTGTTGCTCCAGGCAACCAGCTGTTCCTGGAGAGCACTAGCAGCCCTGCCCACCACACAGCTAAATAACCTGTGAGATGGCATTGTCTCTCCTTTTACATTTGCACTTATATTATTTGAAATAGGATTAAAAAGTACACATCTTCAAAGACAATAGTTAGGTTTATTAACTGATGGCTCATTTAGGAAGAATACTTGATGGAATAGGACAGAGATTATTATTGTGCCATCAGTGAAAATAGTGTAATTTATCTGAGATAAAACTTGTTGGATTCAAGATAGAAAAGCTTCATTTTGAAATGACAATGCAGTCACCCTATGTTTTGACGTTCTTCCCCCTCTGAATCTTGTCTGAATACTGACTTCTGAATTGGCCCAAACATGATGTTAAAGTTCATATCGAAAAAGTTGTGACTAGTCAGCTGGTGTTGTCACCTTAGCACAGTTCTGCAGAACACAGAGGAAACAACACTGGTGAAAAATGGCTGATGTCAGAATGATTTAAATTCATGACTTCTGACTTTAGCATGTTTAAACTGGAAAGTACCAGATCAGGTGTATTCATTTTCTCTGAGTGATCAAATGATGACTGATCCAGACAACGATCGGAGGGGATTGTGATCCAAAGCTTTCCCTATGCAAATATTATATTGTGAAGCAGAAGCAACTCTAAGTGAAAAGATTGCAATTTGAAAACATTATTCTGGAATTATGCTAATGAAATAACTTTTCAGTTTCAAAAAGTTTCTTTGGGCCTTTCAGTCAGGCAGTGAAATTTGTGGAGCAGTAATAGACTCTTTTAATGGACAATGTTTTGTTTTTTCAAAAGTCCTGTTTACTGTCTGAAAGACACAGAAATACCTGTAATACACTCAAGTCTAAGGAAAAACAGTTGATGAAGAAGGAAATATTAGTATAATGATTTTGTTCTAATGCATGCAAAAAACATTTAAAGTTTATTATTATTTTAATTGTCTACCTACTTTTTGCTCTTCTCGTTCACTGTGCAAGGTCTAAGATTCAGTTGTAAGTCCTGTGGATCCTTCACTGAGTAGTTATTCACATATAAAGTGCCTAGCCTTATTCAGGTTCTAGAGGAACAGTAATTGCAGCAAAATTCAACCTTGACGTGTTGGAATAGAGTTTTCTTTGCTTATAATAAGATCCATTGTTTTATCTGCTATTCTGAGTTCAGCCTGATCCTCAGTCCCTACATCTACAGAACTATCAATCTTGAAAAATAATTTTATTTCAGCATCTAACACAGGCAAAAAACCAGAGCTTAAGTAGCTGCATTCTATTTTCTGAAAAGAGAGTTTGATTTCTTAGCACACTTATGATAATGGTTTTGGCTGGGATAGAGTTAATTTTGTTCATAGTAGATGTTATATTTTGGATTTGTAATCAAAACAGCACTGGGATATTTTTGTTATTCCAGCACAGTACTTGCATAACATTAAGGCCTTTTTGTTCTTAGGCTGTTCTACCAACAAACATGCAAGGGCTGGGGACAGTCAGAACAGCAGATCCCAAAGTCCCAAGGGTATATCCCATACCACAGGATGTCATACTGAGCAATAAAAGCTGGAAGAGAAGAAAGAGGAAATTTGGAGTTTAGACTTAATGGCATTTGTCTTCCTCAAATAATAAGCATGATGGCACCCTCCCTTCCTTGAAGTGGCTAATCACCTGCTGTCTGATTAGGAGTAGCGAGTGAGTTTCTTATTTACTTTACTTGTATGTTCAGTTTTTGCTTTACCTATTACATAGTCTTTACCTCAACACACAAGTTTTCTCACTTTTGCCCTTCTGTTTTTTTTCCCCATCCCAGTGGGGACAAGTGGAGCAAGGTGAATGAGCAGCTCTGTGGGTTTCAGCTGTCATCTGTGGTTGCATGACAACACAGGTAACTGAATGTAGTATACGATGTTCTTGCTTTTTTTCACGTAGTCATTGCATTCCAATTTTATGGAACTTGATTTTTTAATATGTCAGGGAAGCCAGCTGTGATAGAATCCATAAATGCATTCACATATTTTCTCACAGGAAACACCAATATATTTGATAGAAGAACTCTAGGTCCAAACTGCAAGAAAATGTGGTGTCAGTCTTGTAACGTAAATAATAATAACCCCCCCCTATTTAATAAGCTTGAAAGCTTTGTCCAGAAACAGTTATATGTTTTGATAAAAGGCACAATGTACACTGCCTGTTAAAGAAAAATAATAACATTTGGCTTACATGTCGTTTCTCAAGTGTATACCCTATTCTTCAGCCTCTAACATCCCTGATCACAACTGCTTGAAACATCAGAGCATTTTCTGGATATAGGGTTTTGTTTTATTTATTATTGAAATAAATACCTGAAAGCTCTGTGCATCAAGACAATGTACATCAGTTAGTTTAGCAGAGGAAGAAATTAACAAAGATACAAGGTCAATAAAAAACTTAGGACAAAGTACTAATGCCAATATTAATGCTATTTATAAATGGCTTAATTAATTATTCAGTGATATACAGCTTTCTTTATTGGAAAACACAGAAGTTGCTTAATAGCACATTGCATCAAAACACGATGGTTCAGAGCACAGAGTTGGACTACTGTCAGAATATAAATGTAACAGATGTGTTTTATTGGCATCTACCCTGGAAGGATTATTGGTGTACAAAGCTGAAGGCATAAATTTGGCCAGAGAATAAGGAATTTTAATCCTTTTGGGACATTGCAAGTATGCAGTAGAAAAACTGGTGTTTACTGGGATTGGAGCAGAGAGTACTGTAGTATGTCCTTTCAAACCTCAATTTACGTGGAGAAATAATAAGACATTTAATCTCGTATCTGACAGAATTAATTATTTTGAAAAATACTCATTGCATAAAAGTAGTGCTGGTTACAGCATAGCATGTAAAAATGAATGGAGTATCCATGACAATTAGAAACATGAAGATAATTAGATCTGCAAAATGTTTTACTTCAAAACTAGGATGAAATGGAGCCCAGGTAGTCAGTAAGTGTTTGATTGGATTCCTTATTATCAAAATGGATACATTTGAACAGACAGCAAAAACATAATAAATCCTAGTGAACAAACTGTTTGCAACTGCATAAGAAATGTCAGCACCACTATTTTTTAAAACTAGAAAAAATGGTCTAAATCTAGTTATGTACTTGCAATCTTTCCCTTTTATTTTTTCTACCTCATCATGAAATTACTAGAGAAAGTGATAGCCTATGTCATTGAATAAGAGAGATGTGACTGTCAAGTACGGAAAACTGCAAAGAAATATATGAAGTTTGTGTTGTGGAACTTCTGTGATAATCCATGTTTGTTAAGATACAGCACTTAAGGCTGTATTAACAAGAGGACTGATATGAAACTCCTAACAAGTTCTATACTGAGTGTTAAAGGAACACTCAGTACTCTTCAATATAAATGCAGGAATTTAATAAACTTTTAAAATATTTTGACTACATTTGATACCTGTAGTCAGGAATTTCATCAATACTCTGTAGCTTAGCTGAGACATCTAAGAGAGGTAACTGTAATTACAACTGTAAACTCACTAAGAGTGGAAAAATGAATGTTTATATTTAAGTAGCATAACTTAAAGTAGAAGAGTATGAAGATATGGAGAAGAGATGAATGAAACATAGTTAGGGAATTAGGGAACTAGGGAAAATAAGGCTTATCATTGTGTCTTCTTTGACAACAGGAATGGATGACCTTAAAGGTCTTTTGAACCTTAATGATTCAATGATTCTTAATGCAAGAATAAAGACACATCCAAGGATATTTGGAAAGGGTTACACCTACAACAGACAAAAGGTATTTTTTTTGAAAGCTGATGTTTTAGTTGCAAAACTTACTGCTCCTAAATATTTTCAAGGTCAAAATCTTGACACAGTTCACACCCAGAGGGTGGCTGAACACATGAACAGGTTCACCAGGGGAGTGGTCACAGCACAGCCAGACAGAGTTCAAGAAGCATTTGGACAATGTTCTCAGGCACATGGTGTGGCTCTTGGGGATGGTGCTGTGCAGGGCTGGGAATTGGATTTGATGAGTCTGATGAGTCTCTTCCAACTCATCTTATTCTTTAATTCTAAGTAATATATACAGTGTTGTATGAAAAATGTTAAATATAGAAAATGAAAAAAAAGAGTCTTTGATTTCATGACTGAAACAGATAATTTTTTTTCTGTGTCTTAGGAAGAAGCTTTACCAATTGTTCTTTTGGGATTTGTGTGCATTTCTCTGAAGAAAATATTCCCTGAAGATAGTAAATTAAAAAGGTCTTGCTACCATATTTACTTTTCTTCTATGCTCTTTCTACTTTAAAATAATTTTGATAAAATATTTTGCCCTCATTACTTAAATTTTTAATTCAGCTCCCCAAGCTTGACATATGATGTGTTTCAGATACGGAAGACAAAAAATCTTTTTTCTGTTATGAATTTCATGTTTGTATTACCAGTGAAAGGAATCTATTCAGTTTGTACCTAGAAAGTGAACTGGAACACAAGCTTCGTTTTCAAGACTTACGAAATGTGAACCTGATGGATCACAAATGAGATCATTATATTAATCCTGTGCTCTGTAAAGTGAGCTATGTGAAATAAGTCAAGGTCAGGTCTTTAAAGTCTGCCATAAAATTGTGATGTGAGTAAAGGCATTGAAAAACACTGACGCACACTGAACCCTGGATTAAATACTTTAAAAAGCAGTTCATTAGCATGTATTAATTGAATAGTTATTCCAAAATACTTTATAATGACTGACATAAATTTATATATTAATCTTAGTTTAAACATGAAGGGACCATGCTTATAAGGTGAGGTAAAGTTAAATCCTGGTATAAGTAAATTTCACCTGGGTTTTTTTTTTTTGTTGGGTTTTTTTTTTTCTTTTTTTGTTTTTTTGGGGTTTTTTTTTTTTGTTGGGTTTTTTTTTTTCTTGGTGGGGTTTTTTTGTTTGGTTGATTTTTGCTTGTTTGTTTGTTTTTAGCATATGTAGCTTGGATATGCAAAATTAGACTTTGTCAGTGTCAATCACATTTAAATGCATGTCTTGTAATTTTTATGCTCTCAGTGCAAAATGCCTTAAGAATGTATTTCTTCTTAATCTGCATTTACAAATAAAAAATTTATTAAGACACCGTTATGAAAAAAAACCCAAAAACAAAACAAGGAAAATTTAAATTGTATATTTCCAGTCTGAAGCCTTTTATTCCGAGTTTCAGTCCAGTGTAGTATTTACAGCAGACTTATAAAGTATTGAAAATAGGATTTTTAATGGAAAGGCTTCTAGCCCCTTCACTGCAGTAATGTGAGTAAAAAAGCCATAACCTAGTGCATATTAGACTTTCATGCATTTTGTAGTGGCTTGTTTAGTATTCTAATGTATTTAAAACATATTTCTTCTGAAACTGGTTTTAAACACTGCAATATCATATTTTTACCAAGTGAACGCAAAAAAACTATTTTAACTCCCTGCCGTTATTTTATGTATTTCTTTTTCTGATATCCATAAATCAGACATGCTCCAAGCAAGAGCATTGGATTGAATTTGTATTCAACCTCTGAAGATCTGATTCACTCCAGTCTAATGCCAAACCATGATTGCAGGAGTTAGTCATGAAGAAAATAGAGAAAATGGAAAAGGAAAGTCAACCTGCAAAAAGTCATCTCAGCTACAGAGCCTAAGTGGAACATAATTGTACAGTGCAATTCACTAAGTTCATATATGAGACAGATTATGCATTCTTAATGCAAATTTTAAGCAGTGTTTAGAAATTAAATCATTGCATTTTTCGTACCTCAGTGAGAAAAACCTTTCTTAGTTCTGAAACAATTTTAGAAATGCAAACTTAGCAATCATGCTAAGGTCACAGGATCACTCTTTGTTTGCTCCTGTTAGCATAGTCTGATAAATGCAATGTGAGGTCTCCTGCCCATATTCTGCTGCCCTCTATTCTGTGTTGTATTCATCATAAGGAATTATATCTTGTAATAAATAAGTTGATGTTAATCTAGTCACAAATTTTCTTCATGTCATAACATTTGCATATATGCACAAGATAGATTATTATCTTGCCTTTAAAAGGAAAAAAAAATTAAATCTTAAGAGAATGTAGTCCTTTCTGCATTCAGCCCTGTTATTGCATGAAAAGTTGTCCTGAAAATTTCTAGAGTTCATGAGTTCTGTCCATCTGAATATGGTTGTAAGTCTGACATTCATTATGGAAATTATCTAACTGCAAATGAGGTCTCTGAAGCTACATTTCTCATATAATCACCCTTCTTTCTCTGCCATTTCCCGTCATAGTTTCTTAATCTTACGGTTTTCATTCAGTCTCAAATTACTATAGAAAATCTGGGGCAGGACTGTGTTTTTCTGAAATGGACACCAAAAAGTGCCAAAGAATTACTAGAGATGGGACTTCAGTTTGATAAAAACTTACAGAGCTGTCACATAACAGTCACATAACATTCTTATTTTTCATACTTACGCTTCTACACCCTTCTACATAGTTCTTGTCATTATTCATGGCACATAGACAAACCCTGTGACATAAAAATCTCTGCAACATTTTGATGCTTGTAACTTGATGTTCCTAAGCAATGGAGTGTGCAAGTTTTGTGGTGGTGTTCAGAAGCCCTGGCTCCCTGCCCCCTCTGCCTCCTCTAGTTGTGGAGATTGATATTACCTGGCCCTCTTTTTTATTGCTCCACTCCAGGGTGGTGTGGTGCTCTGTGCATACTGAGATTCTCATCCTTACAAGCAGTCAAGACGAAATAAGAGCTGTGCCAAAAGGGGCCCAAGGCTAAAAAGAGAATGCCTTGTCACTTGATTTAGGTGAGTCAATGTTTCTGCTTTAATATAACTCTTCAGCATATGCGGAACTCTCAACTCTTCAAGGAAGGAAAAAAATGAAATACTGATCTCTTCCTGAAAGTAAATGGTAGTATTTCAATAATTACCCTTTTTCAGTAACTTGGTTCACATGGTATGTACAAAGCCATTAATATTTGCTAAGCTGTTATTAAAAAAGGACCTCAAAAATATTTTGGAGTTTTAAAAATTTTTAATTTAAAAGAAAAGAAAAATATTAAATAATAATAATAGCTGGTAAATTGCAATATGACATAGGTATGGTGGTGAAAAGAGCAAACATATGAAACTAATATGGCAAGTACATATTTGCAAAACTGCAGTCCTAAAAATGATTTGTATTATAGTAGAAAATATTACAGAGAAACACTGTTAAAATAAAGTTTTAACTTCTAGTGTGTAACAAGAATGAGTAGAAAGACTGATGATGTCTCAAAAAAGAAGAATATCTGTTTTCTAAATGGTGGATAAATGAGCTGATCAATGACAATTATTATAGAAAGTGGCAGAAGGACTATTAGTGATACAAGATGGTATTATTAGCTAAAGCATAGTCCTAAAGTAAGGGTTGTCTTTTGCTAGACGTGTGATCAAATGTGTAATTTTGGTGAAATTTTTCAAAGTTTGTTATAAGACACGGCAAGCCCCACACTAGAAAACATACTGTTTACCTATTATGTGACAAAAGTATGCATCCTAAGAGCTATGCACTTGTTATGGTCACCTCACTCCACTTGTGATGCTTTCTATTCAGCCTGAAACAGTGCTGTGAGCCCCATTCTCACTCTGTATTTCATGGAGAGTATTAGCACATCACACACAGAAGGTGTCATGCTGACAGCCGTAGTCCTCATTCTTTTGCAAAACAATGTGAAGTACACTGCTGTTTTAGGACTGTATGACTGAAAGTGTAGTAAGTGTTGGTTTATGGAAAGTCATCCCATTGTTGTGTAAATCAATTTCGTTCTCATGAAGAACATTCCCAAACTGAACAAACACATGGATTTTCTTATCGCGCTCTGGAGACTTCAAATACTAAAATGTGTATAAATTGGCTAGGTAAACAAAGACTGGAAACACTCTTTCTGTGCCACAGTGTATGGAGGTAGAAAAAAGGTCCCCACATGCAGACAACTGCTGAGAGAACTAGAAGATCAGGGTGACCAGTAAGTTTAACTTATTGTACCAGCTTTTCGTTGGCAGGGCTCTGCCAACCTTCACTGGAGTTGAGCCACCTTTAGCCAGCTGAAAGCCAAGTCCATGGAAAAGACTTCTGGTAGTTTAGGATAAATGAGAAATCAGAAATAGTGGCTGCATTTTCTGTTTTTCAATTACATGGTAAGTAGGATTTATAACATAAACTCTCACATGTCACTGACTTTCTGTCAAGCAACTGTGCTGCTCATTGAACTACAAGAACTTTCACTCTGCATTGGGGTACTTTTCACCAATGATAAGCGACAAAATGTATCAGTCAGATATCCTCTCTATATTATTAAAGAAATTAATTAGAGTTGGAGCCCTGTGAGTTTTCTAATTAACAAAGAATCTCAATAACAATGAAGGCAATCCAATTGTGTCATACTGTTTGCTCTCATACTTTCATTTATGATCATCAGGCTATGAACTCTGTGACCCTTGGAATTTTGCTAAGTTCACCAGTAATTATTTCAACATATTAATTTTAAGAAAGTCTTGTATTTCACCTTGGCAGTATTCAGCTGTAAACGTGTTCTCTTTTTTTAACTGAATCAAATTGTAATACTTAACACTTTTGCTGGAAAAGAGGGGCATTGATAGCCTGACTCATACATGGATGACTACGCAGGCTCCTAAGTTAGAATATCCTCAGACCACTCCAAGAACTTCTGAAGAACTTTACAAAGTAAGACGAGCTCTTCAAAAGAGATCAAGCTTTTCACAGTCATCCTGTGATGATTTATTAAACACAGATTAGGAGTCCATTTACTTGCTAGTGTGAAGATTATTGTATATTCACTATTTGAGAGATTAAAAGAAAGGATAGGGTCCTCATTCACAGAGGAATTTCTTAACTATTTTCAAAGAAAAATTAAATTGAGAGTGTACTGATAACTATGACAAATATTTGTTTTATAGTTAACTTATAGGAAATGCGTGTCTGGGAGGCTCCAGGAGGATGGAGCAGAATTAGAGAGAGAGACTAAATGGAATAGGAAAAAACTTCCAGTGCTTGAACAACCTACTAGATCTTTTGAAGTGACAAAGAAAAGGCATTTAAAATGATGAAAAAACCCCATTGTTGGATATATTATTCTCTTACTTCCCAGAAGAGGTCCTCATTACCCAAACAAACCTGGAACAGGACCCTGTAAGTGGGCCTGCTAATATCAGCACTAGATATCAGTTGTAAAGAAGGCTTCTTCATTTAAAGAAAAAGAATAATTTCTTCTGAAGTAGTGTCTTACTCATTGTCTGCTCTATTTATTCCATTGGCATATGATGTTCATTATATAATTTATATTGAAACAGATATACCTTTTTCTGCAAAACAGCTGTTTACTAAGGTGTTAAGCATTTACTGAAAGTGAAATTTTCTTTTTACAGGGAGTGAATATGTGTGCATTGCTTAAATCAGCTAATTCCTGCTAAAGGGGAATTTTATTTTTGTTGATCTAGAAGTTCAAAGAAAACTTCAAGGCTGCTTTTGGTAATGACTTAGGATGTAAAATGGAATAGAAGGAAGGAATTTTTTTCCTAGGTAATTTGTGTTTACATTTGGCTTACTGATTTGATATGATACCAGCTTTTAAGTCCATTTTTTGCATACTAGAAAGATGAAAAAGACTATGGATAAAGCTATACTTTTCCATTTTTCTGACCTGGTTTTTTTTGGGTTATATTTCCTTTCTTGTGAAGGTTTTAGAAAAAGCTCCATGACAGGCAGGCCAGGTTCCCTGCAACCTAATGAACCTCCAGCCAAAGTCTGAGAGGTTTTTTGGCTAACATAAATTAACTTTCTTTAAGGCAAACAATGCTATCTTCAGAATAGATATTCTGAATGTCATTCACCCCTATCAAGTATTTTGTTCCTATTCTCATTTGGATTGAGTAGTTTGCCATGTGTTTACAGTACTAATAAACAAGACAGTGTTGAGCACTTACTGTAATCATCAAAGCTGCTGTTTCTAACAGAAATTAATAGCTGGTAAGAAAACATAAAACAGATTAATGAACAGGAGTGACCTACCTTTAGTTATCAAGAAACACTTTATTAACCAAAGAAACTGGCACTCAGAGGCTTCATTATTTATAAAAGATACTTTCCCTCTGCATTTTTACACATTTCATGAAAAGTAAATGTTGATGGAGGACATTAAAATTCCACTTTTCTATAAGGAGTCCTATGGTACCTCTTAGGAACCTGAATCTCCCTGAATATCTTTGACTAATATTTATACTGGTCTTAAGCATGACTTCTGTTTATGAAGGGAGACTGTTGCCTTTGCAGCAGTAACTACTTAATGGTTCTCTTCCTTTCATGCTTCTCCCTCAGCAACAACACAACACTCATTTTCCAGCATTCTTTGAGTGGAATGATATGATGATTGTAATGGTGCCAGACAAAGTAATTTACAGCATCTGCTGGTAGCTGTTTCAGTGTATATAGGTAGTTAATCCACTCTGCCAAGGAAAAGAACCAGAATGCAGACAGGAGGAAAAAATTACTGTTACTCCACCTTGGCACTGCAACCTGCATGTCCTCACCCTGTATCTGAACCAATAGGCAAGGAAAGTTTTCACCGTGAGTGTTAATACTTTATAGAATATTTTTCATTCTCCCAAAATTTCAGCAAATATAAGTGAAGTTCTGTTGAACACACCGGGAACAACATTTGAGTTGAAAAATAATAGTATGTGTAAACTCTGACAACATAAGAATCAAAAGTGTTTTGACAACAACAAATACCTCATAAATAAATACAATGAGTTTAGAAGTTTAGGCTGATCCTTCATCACAACATCTACTTTTGTAATAGCAACTATGTGATATTTCTCAGAATCTATTGTGATCAAGCTAAGTTTTCTGCTTCCTTTTTTCCCCCACCTCTTTGAAAGTGATAAGACTGTGTCTTATTACGTGAGTTTGTACTTTTGTTGTAGTACTCAATTTATGAGTAATCTTACATAAACTCTCTGGAAAATTATTTCAGTTTCAAAAGAATTGTTTCCTCACTTCTACAAGATATGAGATCTCACCGCTTTTAGGAGAAAACTAATTTCTGCTCTCCTTTTTTTATATTAAGGTCCTTTTTTAATGAATGTAAAAAAAAAGGAGAAAAAATAAAATAGAAATAAAGAAATATCTTACACATAAAAATATTTGTTATTTCATACCAAATATTTAGGAATGAAGAAAATTTGTTTCAAGGCCCTTGGCAGTGCTCCAAATTTCCAGGTGGTGGAGGGCATATAAATGAATTTATAACTATCCTTATATGGAGTTTTGATGGGGCTGTATATTTTAAGTTAGGAAACTGAGGGACTGTTTTTCTTTGTCATCAGGCTAATTTGCAGGAGATTTTGACTCTGTTGGAATGTCTTTATAAGCACATAAGTGCTGATAAGTTTAATTTGCATGTGCATCAGAAATTTGATAAAATACCTGAAGTTTCAAGGGCTGGATTTTCTCTCAATGGCAACCTCATCTTTGTGAAATATACACTAAGTCATTTTTTTGAGAAATGGAGGAGGGATTTGAATGTGATAACGTATAAGATTTGTTCACTGTGGGAAGCAAGCCATCCTCTACTATAGACAGCTGACCAGACTGGGCCAAGAATATGCCTTTTAATTATTGCAGTGTTTGAGGTTTTGGTGGGGTTTTTTTAGTTGGTTGGACTTGATTTTTGTTTTTATTTTTGTTTGGGTTTTTTGTTTTTCTAGTGGGGATTTTTGGGGATTTTGTTTTTTTAATCCTGGAAATAAGGGGTATGTTCAGATCTTCCTGTAGAGCGAAGAATGCCAAAGAAATGCTTCAAATACCCACATACAATATATGAACAACTTCACTGTAGCTGAGTTGGAGAGTACTCACTTATAATCTTTGCATGTGTCTGGCAGAGATATGAATTAAATTAGTCTGCAGGAAGGAAATAATGACTTCTGCAGGAAGGAAATAATGGAATTCCTGTGAGCTTTATTTTTTTAAACCTTAATGTTTATTTTACACCCCACAACACATCTAGTTTCTAGTTACATCTCTGAGATTACCAGGTCCTCCATGTATGCATGTCCACAAGAATCAACCATCTCAGAGAGGATCGGGGAGTCAGATCTGAGGGTTCAAAAAGTGTTTTGGGTTTCAGCAAATAATTTCCTTCCTTTCAAGAGGAATTCTGCAGCTGTAGTGAAACCTTTCTTTTACTAATGTCAATAAGACCTGACACACACATCTTCTCAAAGGTGTGTGCATACTCATATTACATAGTTCATTGGGAAAAAATGCATTAATGAACATTTTTAAGAGCCATGATTATGACTTGTTCATATTCTGAAGAGTTAGATCTTTTCTTGTTACATATTCAATCTGATTTTTAAAACTATATAGTGGCAAGTATGTATTTACAAACAGTAGACACTTTTGTTTTATCCTACTTCGGGTAAGTAAAGAAGTTGTGCTTCCTTTTTAGTGTTTCCAAAATTCTAATTAACTACCTAAACTAACATCTGCTTGCAAAGAAAATTATTCCCACTATAATACTATTTTACATATAAAATCAGCTCTCATTAAACTTGAAAATGTTTCTTTCTAATATCTTCAGATGTTTTCTTCATCTTGCATTCAAATATTGAAAAGCTGAAAGTAAGAAGTTACAGCATTAAAACCCATAGGGTTTGTTCTTGTTCCTGACTGTATGGTTTTCTGTTTTTTGATGCCTGTGTTTCACTTAGAAACACACTTCTTGAAGACATTGTGACATCTATCAGAGGGTATTTAAATTAGCCTTGCTTTGTTCACGCTCCTGCACGACAGCATCTCAGGGCTCACCTGTATCTTCAGTGGAACACTGGTTTTCTGCTTTTGGCCAATTTTCACTCTAGTTCAGTATGAAAACTAAGCCTTCTTTGGATGCTCTGATCCTATTTTGCCTCCTTAGTGTTGCTAGTTAATTATTTTGGGTGAAAGTCATGTTAAGTTTCCTTCTCATTGGAATGGTTCATTTGTGTATGAAGTTATAAGCTCCTCTGTCAGTACCTCTGCTCAGATAGATTCTCCTTGTCTGTTGCAGACAGAGTTGGTAAGACAGATATAATGTTTGGGCTCAATTTGTGAAAGAATTTTTAGAAGTATTTTCATTGTTGTTAATTAATCTATTTTCATTCCTGGCTAGTGTTACTGATGAAAAATAAGACAGAGCTTTTACAAAAATAAAGGTATTTTCTGCAACGGCTTCAAAAGGCTCTGAGCACTGAATTATTTTTTATTCCTTTAATAAAAACAATAATAAACTACAACACAAATGGAGAGACTGAACTAGATTTAGAGTTTTGTCATTGACAAAATGAAAAGAATTAAATGTACCTGATGTTTAAATTCAGTTCATATATATTTGAGCCAAAATAATAAAATGCCTAATGATGAATATTGTTGCAGTACTCAGGCAAGAAATGTTAAATTAATTCCTCTGACAGAGAAATTTGTTCTTTCTCTTCCATATTAAGCATCAGAGGATTGGGTATTCTCATATTGTACTTTTAACTTCTTGTGTTGATGTTCTGTTTGAACAAATAATTTAAACTTTATCTGAAATAAAAATTTGAACCCAAAAGACAGTTATTTCTTTGTTTCTGGGTGGGTATTCTACCAAGTAATTTTTTTTTGACTTCTCTTTCAATATATCCTTGGATGCCATAATAGTAAAATATTTCAAAGATGAAGAAGTGAAAAAGTAATAGCTGAATACTTAAATAACTCAATTAGGCATTAAAAAAAAAAAATCTTTCCTTTCCAAGAGGAACCTCATAATTATTACCTGACTCAAGCTTATGCTGTGTCTTTAGATATCCTGCTAATTGCTATAAGTCAGATCCTTGGTGGGAGAATGTCTTACTGCAATAATCACATGCCTTTATAGGCCGGAAAAAGAAGTCTTATTCGCTTGCCTTGCCAGTATTTATGTGGAAAGCTAGCACCTCCCTCACTCTTTGGGATAAGGTTGTGATAGAATAGAGGAGCATTACCCAACAAATATATATATATAGATATGAAGTCAAACTGGATTAAGTGCATTTTTAAAATTGTTTTCTCATTCTTTGGAGCACCTAATCATGCATTCACTTATTAACTAATATAAAGACCTTTGTGAAATAATTGCCTTTTTAATCCTAGAGTAGTAAACAACTCAATTTATTATCAAATAAATTAAGGTATGATAAACTGAAATAAAGATAATGACTTTTAAGATTTCATTTAATTATATCAATGTACAAATCTGGAAGTGAAGGTAAAACACTTTCTGTACAAACAGGTGAGGCCGAAGTTCCCTCTGGTATTTCTGATGATTGTCTAGTAGTGGGGATGTTTAGAGCCCTAAAATAATTTATGAAGGTGACTAATTTATTTTGTATTTTCTGAATTTTTCTTTTCTGAAGAGGAGCTGGCTTTAGAAGTCCCTCATTCACATACATAGTATTAGGCACAGCATCTAGCGGGCTAAAAATTATAGAAGAGAAAATCCAAGTAAGATATCTTTGAATCTCTACAAATTCCACTGTACGTGACAATTTAGAAAATTTTTTCTCTCTCTTTGAAGGACTGAAAAGAAAAGTTTAGGGGGAATGACAAAGAATAACCAAATAGAGGTTAAGCATTCAAAAGATCCATAGGGTTAGGGTCAGAACACAATATCTACATTTCATTTACAAGGCATTTGAATTTTGATGTACTTGCTAACTACTGAGAAGAGCAGCTGGAATCACAATTTGAATTTTTTCAGGTGAAATGAAAATGGAAACTAATGGCCTTGGGTTGCGAAGTTCATTAACATTTGATTGTTTAGGTTGTGATTTGCTGATTTTTTGGAGGTGGGACTCAGGAAAAGCTGCGCAAGAAGGGCAATAATTTTCCTTTAAGAATAGTGAGGTCTCTTTACAGAGGCTGGTGATTGTCTGATGTATGAATTATAGACGTGCTTGATTAGCCACTTATCTCTGCAGGATAATTCTGTTTTCTGCAAATGCATGTGACAGCAGATGAATAAAGGGTGTTCACTGATTTTTTTAGGGATCTTTAAGCAGGATTGTTCTGTGATGACATTGAAGGTATTTGAAATAGGCTTTACACATTCAGTAGCACAGTGGGATCCTGAAATTTTTAAAATTATTTGATGATAGTTTCATTTCTAAGGGATGGAGAAACAACGGGATCCAGATATTTCAAGAGAAGGTGATCAATGAAAATCTTTGCCTATGCCACAAACTCTGAGGACTGAACACATTCATCGTGGTATAAAAGTCTGAACATCATGTAAAAATATACTTCTTTTTGGTTATGGGACAGTATTTGATACAGTGTTGTTGCTAGCATTATGTTTTCTTTTCTAAATGAAAAATTATGGCAGTAAAATACCCTGAGTTTATAAGTAGTCTTTCCCCAGGAAACTGGATGGTCTTCTAGTGGAAGCATTTAAGCAATGAAAAGTTGCTGCTTTTTTCATTTTTCTTATAGGCACTGTAGATGTATCAGCAGGTTTTGTTTCTGGATAAAACACAGAAACTTTTAAAGTAATAGCAGCCTTTCCTCACGTTCTCTTCCCACCTCGTTTTTGTCCTCTCTGTCCTCTCTGTTTTTCTAATCAGGTTTATTGCCAAAGAATCTTTTATTGTATACGTGTGAGGTGTAGTGGGACATTGCGTTCAATTAAATGTTAGCTACCCAGACAAGAAAGTGCCTTTAGTCCAAAGTCAGAAGTATGAAATATTCTATCATGCTGCAAAAACTCTTGCTGTAAAGTTATTAATCTTCCTACAATAAGAATCAACAATGCTTAGTTGTTATCTAAAGGATTTTCACTTTATAGAGTTTTCCTTCTGATTTAATTTAGAAAACTTTTCACTGTCTTATTTAGGGGGAAAAGTATGGCAACACAATGTGTTAAAATGCTTATAGGGCAATTTAAAAATTACTCATTGACATCCTTTAATATCTTGGCTGGAAAGTAATGATTATGACTCACTATTCTTTTCGCAGCACAGTAAAGTAGAGACAGTTTTGCTACAAGTGGAGCACATTCAAACACTAGACTGGTTGCACCAGTCTAGCTACCCCTGACATGTACCAGCTTATTATAGTCTGTCAGTACTCACTTTGTAGATTGCAAAATGCAGGTTAGTTCCATTGTAGGTGCTTCAGCATTTGAAAGAGTTGAGTAGATCTGTTGGTTGATGTGAGGGATAACATTTTAAACTTCTTCACATTTGAGCAGTTTTATAGGACTAGGAAGCAAGAAATGTGTTGGTGTAGCCCTCTGGCCCTGAGAATTTCTTTGCCAGTTTAAGAGACATTTTGATTGTAGGACGAAGCTTTAGTGATCTTGATAGGTTTTGCTGGACTGACTCAACATGATTGATACTCCTGAAACAAGGAGGCAAACCCATGAGATTTTTAAGAACTGTCAATGTGAAGCATTAGTAAGGAATGAGCATACACTGAAGTGAACATGAAGGGTAGGCAAGGAAAGAATTCAAATTTGTAATATATAAGTAGATACCTAAAATCATTTAAAAATGTATTTTCCTATTATTAGTTTTTTAATTATTGCTTTTGCAATAACCAGAGAGTAATATAATTGTTAAGAGCTGTATTTGATTGATTTTGCTCTTGGCTCTGAAGTAACTGTCTGGACATTACATTCTGGAAAAGACTGTTACTTGAGTGTTTGAAGGATGAACTGCAAGATTTGGAAAGACAGAAAAAATATTTCTTAAGACACTTAGAAGTGTTGAAGGTTAGTTATATATTTTAATATAATTCCCATTAAAAAGGAGATTTAATGATAAGATTTCCCTTGCAACACTGAAACCTAAACTTAATTTATGGAGACTAAATAAGCCCTCAAACAGTTAGACTAGTTTCTTATTATTTCTCCCTTAAAATAAAACCCAGTCATGACAAGACTAGCAAATACTGAAAATTTTTTCCCCACAGAAAGTAGTTACTCTGCTGTTTAATATGTAGCTGTAGAAGTAGTTGGTTCAATGTGTCTCTTGAAAATTGCATACTTATTAATAATAACTAAAATAGAGAAATGGAAGCAGGTTTTATTAAAGACTTTGAAACAAAACACTCTTATTCTTGAAAAGAACTAGCTAGATAAGAAAGAAAAATAGACATACTTTTCAAGCTCATTCCTATATCTTGTTGAAATCCTGAATTTCAGCAGTAGGCAGAGAATCTGATATGTACGTTTGTAAATGCTGACCTCAGCATTTGCATCCTCAGTTTGATAAAACCTCAGTAGGACCATCCTGATTTGATTTTGTCAGTCGTGGGAAATCCAAGAAGGGACAGAGGCACTTAGAGCAGAATTTAGGTACCTGAGTTAAAATCAGTTTTCTTAAACCTTGATGAATTCAAATTCTGAATATTCCCGAGCTTATAAATAGCCGTGAGTTTTTTGTGTACACAGAAATTCATTTGACTTGATAGGACTGAATCACTCCCTGTCCAGCTGCTCTGCAGTTACAGCAGAAATTTTTGGAAAAGACACTGCAAGTACAATTGAGGAGGCCTGAGCACTTAGTATCACAAGGACCCTTTCTTTCTTTACTGAAAAAGGAAAGAGAACCTGGTTTGTTCCCTGTGGAACAACTTATGTAGAAATTGTCAAACTCAGAATTCTTTTTGCTAAAATTGCCAGATCAATAATGGGTTTGCTATTACCCAGTTAATGCTATGATTAGTCTTCTTACTAACTTCTGTTAGAGGTTCCATAGAGTTTGTTTTCCTATATTATTGATCAATGTCTTACTTTATTTACCGTTTTATTTTGGTTCTAAGTGCAACATTATATATTAAATAGGAAGGAAAATATCAATAGAACATCCTTGAAAGAACATTGATGTTAGAGTGAAAAGTTTGCTGAAGAGAACGGAATGATTTCCTTTAGTCTCTGTGTCAGGTTTCAGGAGATACATAATCAGTTTCTCAAGGTGATTAAGAAGCAAAATGAGTCCATGATGGCAGTGAGTTAAAATTTTTCTTGCTTTATGAATCAGTTTCCAACTGATCACGGTGCAGAGGCGTAGTATTGGTAACACCAGCAGATGTAGTTGGTTCTCAGTATCCTGTGTTTCATATATGGTCACAAACGAAGTTGGATTAGATACGGTATTTTGCAATATCTCACTTACTAAAACATGTCAGAATAAGGCTTTGACCAAGATTTCTATTTCATCACTTAGGTATTTTGCTATACATTATTTGGACAAAAAAAACCACTGCCAAACACTATCTGGTGCTTTATTTTCTCTTGGCTTGTTCTGTGCTTTCCCTAAAAGAGTAGAAGAAAAGGCATTGCTAAATTTCCTGTTTGTCTCCCTATCTAAATTTAATCTGTGATGGTATTCTCTGCCCCCCCCAAAATAATCATTACTTGTCTCAATTATCTCCTTAGTTTTTCCTTTTCATTTGGCTCTTTACATAAGAATACATTTATAACCAAGAAGTTAAAAAAAAAAATCCATCCCCATCTAGATGAAAAGAGTAACATTTATGAAGAATGCACATAAACTATAAGAAAGATTAAATGGTTGTTCTTTCAGTGATAGTTTTCCTTTGCTCCTACAAAAAATTGTGGCTTTTGTTTTTTGTTGATTTTAAGTTCAGACAGACAGCCCAATGGAAATATCTACGTCTGGGGTTTCTTTCTACAATTAAAAATTTTCTTCTTAGCTCCAAGAAAGCTTTCAAGTTAGGTGCCACTAATAGGAAAATAATCTGTTGTATAGCTCCCCACATTACAGTTCTGTACAGAATAACTCATGAAAAATCATTCTGGTTTCTTTCCTAGGTAGAATCTATGGTTAACAATATCAGACTGAAAGCAGTTTTGGGAAAATTCAAACAGGTGGGAATTTATTTTTGGTCATAAATATTCTAAGAAATTTCCAAGAAAAAGATGCTTGGTAGAATTTAAATATAAAACAAACCCTAGCATGTAGATCTATTGCAAATAGCTTAAATTTTACTTAAGGTTTTATTTCACACTGAGTTGTGCATACAGAGGAAAACCTAATACAGTATAGTTGTTAGAAATTTTGTCATTGCATATCAATGAAATGGTTTTTTTAAATTTAGCTAATATAGCCTCTCTTTCTCCTACTAATATACTTGTCTTTAGAAAGAAGAAAAAACTACTGGGTCAACTAATACCACTGGTACAACTTTTTCTCTCAAAATAAATGCATTTTAAAGCTATTTTTTTAATGTATTTGAGCCTTTGTATACACCTGGTCTGTCCTCTGTCTTTTTGGTTTCTAAATAAAGAAAAGCAAGCCATGTCTTCATTACAATTCTGAAGGAGATCTACTATCCTGGTTGAAAGAAGAGGCATTGTCTGCTTTATAAACCATCTCAAAATATTTATGATATCAAGTATTTCACTGACCTTTCCTATTTGCATAGTTACTATCTCTAACCGTAGTTTAGGTGATGCATATACCAGTTTGAAGGTTGGAACATGGAGGACTTCTCTGCTTGTCATTTTGGATAAACAGCAAGGGAATAAAAAGATTGTCAGAAATAACTGTGTTTATATAATAAGCTGTAGTTTCTCTTAGCAACGAAGCACAGAAATACCTTGACAAATAATACATTAGCAAACTCTAGGTTGCCTTGGCGGGACTGCAGCCTGTGGGTCAGGAGTTGTGGCTACTCCTCTCTGCCCAATGCTCACGAGTGCACATCTGGAGTATTTGTCTGGTGGTCAGTATATTATGTTTGGTGGAGGGCCAGGGAGAGATGTCAGAGGCTTGTGCACCTGATATACAAGAAGAGGCTGAGGGAGATGGGTTTGTTTAGCCTTCTGAACAGAAGGATAATAGTGGATCTGTGAGATGCTCTCTGCTCTTTCTGTAATGTCAATTCTCAATAAAAATGCGTGGAGAACATAGCAAAGAAATTGTACAGCAAATGAAGAAGATGCAACTGTCAAAATCTGCAAAAAGGGATATTCTAAATAGATATGGGAGAAAAAACCCGGAATATGTGGTTAGGCACTGGAGAGAGTTGATAAAGTGCCTGTGCAATAGGTTTTGAGATTTTCAGAACTGCCTAGAGACAGTCCTGAGCAATCTGATATGGATTGCTGACTTTGAACGATGAATTGGACTTAATAACAGAATCACAGAATATTCTGGGTTGGAAGGGATCCAGAAGGATCACCAAGACCAACTCTTAAATGCATGGCCCGTGCGGGGATTGAACCTGCAACCTTGAATCATGCTCTAACCAACTAAACTAATCTCAGGGTCAAATGACCTCCAGGTTTTACAGGTTTCCTTCACAAAAAGACTTGGCTAAGGTTTACAGTCTCTAAATATTTTGCATAATGACTTCTTTGAAATCAAAGGTTTTGGAAGTGGTTGTCCATGTGCCAGTGTAGAATATGAAGAATGGAAGTATTTATACAGTTTAATCCTTTCGTTAGAAATCATGTCAAACTGTTGTTTAGTCAGATAATAAATGCTTTGGTGAAAGTGAGAATGAAAATTAGAGATTTTTTCTCTAAGGCAGTTTGATTAGGACAGAAAGTCATGAAAGGAGAATCAGGAGGCTTCTTATGGTTAGTCTGTGGTTAGATTATCAGAGTTATTGCCCACAAGCTACAGACAATTTCTGTTGAAGGGCGCTTATTGCAGTCTTTGTAGCCTAATGAATAATATAATAAAATGGAACATATTTATTCTCAAATGATGTATTTTATTTATGTCTCAGTGAACCAAGGATGCTAGCAACTTCTTCTTCCCACCTTGAGTTTGTGCTCAAGCTCTGAGATGTAAAACCTGGGTTTAAAATACTTACAGTGAGAAAAAAACTGTATGAGAAAATACTGTAAAACCACCCATGCACTCTTCATTTGTTTTGTGAGCTGCATTTACATCAAGATTGCTGCCCTTGATCCTTGTTTGAAGGATTAAGCTATGTTGTTGTTATGCTTCTGGCCACCCTTGAACTTTCTGAACCTGGTATTTACAGCTTATCCTGAGGATCTCTTGCCACTGTGAACACAGCTGACTATCATGGCACTTGTGGCTGACACTGGCTATTGTCTTCAGACCTGCTCTGCTCTTCTTGCCTGGGTACCATCAGACTGCTTCCTTGGTTGATGAGGACACAACCCCTGCTTGCACTCTCCCTGGACTCTCTTACCATTTTCTTCTACAGGTGGATACTTATAAGCTGCCTCTGTCTCTTTTGGACGTTATGGTTACCTATCACTACTGTTCAGACTCCTCATGAAACAAACATGAGTGAAGTGCCACTTAGAGAGCAGTGTTTCCATGGTAAACTCTATGATGGTTTACTTTGTGAATAACAAGAAGTTTGCTGTTTGCTCAGTGATTGTTCTGGGTAGGTATCCACCACTTTGACCACACCATGCAGCAGTCCTAAAGCTGAAGAAAAGGATGTTACACCGGCTGAAGAAAAGGATGTTACACCAGCTGAACTTGGAATCTTCCCTTCCAGGCATTCTTCCAACTACTGCACAGATGTTTTCAAGGCAAGTGTACCCTTTCAGTGAGCTTCCTTACAATTTCTTTATGTTTTTTGTTTGGTTTGATATTGGATTTTTGGGGGATTTTTTTTGATGTTTTTCTGTGCAGAGCTGAAGCTCAGCAATTATTACTTTTTCCAGTCACATGTGAAATACAGAAGTTGTCATTTCTAGGGAAGAGATCCACCTGAGTGCCTCTCCAGTTAAAAAAAGTCTTACAAGCAAATGTACAAACAAGAGATACAAAAACATCAATGTGATTGTCATCTCCTTTGGTATCTTTTACAAGCTCCATTAGAAAGCTCCTACGTCACTCAATCTTATTGAAACAGCACTGAAGAGAAATTCAATAACCTCAGACTTACAGTAAAGTTTATTCTTTGTAAGACATTAATAAATGAGTAAAAGCAATGTTGATTAATTAAGTCTTTACTGCCCATTTGATGGAGAGTCAATTCAGATATAGAAATTTTGGACAGTTTATAATTTTCTCTTGAGCCACCCATGTATGCCCACGGTGCCCATGGTGCCCACCATCAAAGCAGTTCTGAATAAGATATAAGATGACATAATAGCCAACAAGATGGTCTCTAAACTGTGCTCTATCGTCCTAAAGCTCAGGAAAGGAGATTCTTGTTGGCTAAATAACATAATAGGAGCATGAAAACTTGTTCAATAATGTGATACAAAATATTTCTGTAAAACACAATTAAGAAATATTTTCACATTAGTAACTCATTCAAAATTTACTCAGTAACAGATCCGTATTTTTCTCCTGAATGAGTTCTACAAACCGTTCTCAAGAGCTAGTATGCATACAGGTTTTTTCAAACATAGTGAAAACTTCTATTAAACATTATATATCATTGTATGAAAACTTAATGTATTCACCACTTGGTTCTTGGAAATAAGACCATGTCTGATTTTAGATTTGAAAAAAATAAAAGTTTGAGTTTGTAACAAGAATATCACAGTGAGGGACTTGATTGATTTCTTCAGAACTTCTATTAATGTTATTCCCATAATCAACTGTTTAAAGATTCTTGGTCACTTCATGTTTCTATATTATTTGTAAAAAACCCCTGTTTTGTAAATACAGCTATTCCACTTAGATATCAAACCAAACATAAGACCTGATCATAATTAAAAAGATAATTTATTCAAAACACTTTGCATGTTTTTTTGACTGTCAGCAACTAGTTCACTAAATCATTAGTTCTTTATTATTTTAACTAATTTGCTAATTTCTTCTGTAAATATTTACTGGTCTCCAGATCATTTGTGTAGAGTAATTACTATTCAATGTAAATGATTTTATATAACTTTAATGAGTATTAAATGACACATTTAACTGTGACTAGGCAGTTTAAATTGGGTTTTAATAATGTCAAAGGAGGTTTTATTTTTAACTTGGTATTTATTTATCTAATTCCATCTTCCGAGACTGAAAGAAATTGCTTTAAAGGTATCAGACATATCCAACAGACTAGAACATCTCTGCATTCTACTTGAAATTGTAACATTGCTCATCACTTCAGGTCTTTCAATATTTAAGTACAGAAATATTCTGCGTGCCTCGTTTGATCTGTTCACTTTTCTGTATTCATGAGAAGTTACCAGGGTTCTGTACTGGGACAAGTGTTATTTAATATCTTCATTAATGACATAGATGAAGGGATCAAGTGCACCCTTTGCAAATTTGAAGATGACACCAAGCTGAGTGTTGCAGTTGACACATCTGAAAAACATCTGCCATTGGGAGGAACCTGGACAAGCTCAGGAACTGGTCGATGGGAATCTCCTGCAATTTAACAAGAGTGAGAGCAAGGTGCCACACATGGGTCAGGATAATCCCTTGTACCAACACAGGCTGAGTGATGAACAGATGGAGAGCAGCCCTGCCCAGAAGGAGTTGGGGGTGCTGGGGGCTGAGAGGCTGGGTATGATCCAGCAATGTGCACTTGCAGTCCAGAGGGGCAACCATGTCCTGGGCTGCATCCAAAGCAGCGTGGCCTGCCAAAGCAGGTGAGAGAAGGGTTTCTACCCTTCTACTTCTCTCTGATGATATCTCCCTGTGTCCAGCTCTGTGTTCTCAGTACAGGAAGAAAATTGAGAAGCAAGTCCAGTGGAGGCCACCAAAATTATTAGAGGTCTATTTTTTAAAAAGTCAAAGTCACTGAATTACACTCCTTCAGCACAGTTATATACGAGTACAACCACAGTCTGTTATTACACTCCTCTCTTAAGGTAATGTCGATTTGAATGATCTTAAGCTGTGACTCATGATGAAAGCATGACCATTTTTTTTGCTCTATGTAGTGATAATACTTTGCAGAGCACAGTAAAGATTTTTTTAAGGCTCTCTTCCATAAGATCCTCAGAAAGAAGATAATTAAGTATGAGCTACATGAACAGACAATGAGGTGACCTGAAAAGTGATAAGTGGTCAGCACCAGAGGGTGGTGATTTTGTGGATCTTCAGCAAGTTTACAGATGAAATCAAAATGAGAGGAGTGGTTCATATACCAGAGGGTCAGGCTGTCATCCATAGGGACCTTGATGGGTTAGATAAATAGGACATTAAATATCTTCTTCAAGAGTGAGTAGATGGACACCACTGTAGGAGGAATACATATCTTTCTGTGACTATTACACTCTTCTCTGAAAAAATTTATGTTCTAAGACACATCTGGTGAGTTTCTTATCATCCACTCATTTATTTTTGTATGATGGTAATCTGAATCCTGCAGTATCCTCATGCAGAATTACTACTTTGGCTCTAACCAAAACTGTTGGAGAGCTTTCTGGACATTATCAAAAATTTGAAACAGCTGTGTCCCCTCCTTTACGTATGCCTTCACAATGGGATTGAGATAATGAACAAGGGCAAAAAAAATGCACCAACTTTGTAAAGATTATTCTATTATTCTATGCTCCCACCTATTGAAGACACGGGATTTCAGAATTATACTTTTCTAAAGTGCAATCTGTTTTCCAAAACCAAAGCTTTTGTGCTCCTGAGGACGTAATATTTGTTCACAAGCCAGTATTGCTTCTGAATACCTGGCAGCTTACCTGTCTTCTGATACTTCTGCACCTGATATTTGGTCCCACCTCAGTATTAAGATCTTTTTAGTTGCACTGATGATTCCAATTTGCACTATATGGTTGTTTGTTATGACTTGCTAGAAACTTAGTCCTAACATTGATTTTAAGAAGTTTCTCTAATTTACTGTGTTCTGCATGATCAAAATTCTTAGAATGCAAAGGAATTTGGATTGCTTTCTTACTCTGAGAAAGAGTCTGCAATTTTAATTGGCCAACCAACAGTTAGTACGTTTAGGCTTGGAAACATAGTCTGCAGTTTGGAAGTAACACTTTCAAGTCATTATTGATGGAGAGGAAAAAAGTTCCAACCAAAAAAAAGCCTAACAGACAAAGCACAACAGTCCCCACTGCTTTTCAAACCCCTACTAAAAACCAAACAACAAACAGTGAAGTCTGTTAACGAGAAGAACCACCAGAGAAGGATGCTGTCCATGTAGGCCCATTAAACTGAGGTGGCAAAACATTTAGATAAGTGTAATGCCATGACAATACTTCCACGTCATAGTCTTGTTAGTTTTATCTCAAAGTCAATTCAGTCTTTTTCAAATTTACTTGCTACCATTACCTAGAGGATAATTTCCAAATGTAAGATTCGGTGCACCTCCATTAGTTATACATGCAGAGCATTCAATTTGCATTCCAACTCTTCTGACTAGAGTCATTCAGAGACTGGATGATCTGTGATGTCAGAGCTTTAACTGATTAGATTTGCTCCCGGCTTCTAAGAAAGTTAATTTACTGAATGTTTTCATTATTAGTCAATGAATGATAGTTACTATTTCCTGAGCTCTCATTTCTTTTCCTGACACTTGCAATTTCATTAATATTAAAGAGTTAACCCCTGATAGACTGCTACCAATAAGGTATTTTGAGCAATTTTTTTTCACACAAATCATCTTGATTTCCAACCTGCCAAGCAGAGACTTCTTCAGAGGTGACACCTGTTAAAGATGTCCTTTCATTGAAGCAGTAAACTTCAGTATCAGATTATGATGCACTAGACTCAGTGCTGAAGCCAGCAGAATAATATAAACAAAATAATTTATTCAGCAAATTGCTATATTTTTGTAGCAAATTATTCAACTAGTGTGCCTTCATTCATAGTCTAACTCTTAAGTTGTATCAGTTTCTCCTCTGTGTTTTCATTAGTGTGCAGTTGACTGATTTGCATGCAACGTTGCTCATTATCTGAGCAATGAAATGGATGTTATATCTTTTGAATTGAACAAGAACATGTTTTATTTACAAATAGGCACACTTAGCCTTATTTTCATCCTTGCATTCTGTGATAAAAGTTAGTGAAGTATTGTTAATTCAGCACTGCTTAAATAAATTAATGTTATTCAATGTTTACTCTTTGATATTCATTGGCTGTAACATTTGACTATTTCAACTACTTGCATTCAATGATAAACCTTTTTTATAGTTATTTACATATTTTTTCAGAGAGCACAGTCCCATGTAGAAGAAATTGGTTTTCTAAGTAAAGGCACAGTTGTAGACTTGATATCTTGCCTTCAACACAAGGCAGTTTTAAAGGAACCCAAGAAAAGACCCATATTGCAAAGAAACCATAAGTACTCCACTGAATTGCTACCTAGCTTTAAATACTTAACACCTCATTAGAAGAACCCTAAGATAAATTCTCACTCAAGTCAATGGTATTTAATGTGGGCTTAGAGTTACGCACTTTTTCTTTCAGGATGGCAGTTAAGACAAGTCAGGATTTGATGCAATAAGTGATATTCTTAATGACTATACTCCATGAAAATATAACACTGAGTTTTCTCTTGATTTTTTCTGTAGATTTCATGTACAATATTTCTTGCTTGTAGTTGATACAAGACATACTTACCTCCCTCAAAAATTCATGTATGGTAAATTTGTAAACACAACAGAATATTTTGTCTCAAATGCAGATCATTGATTTCCCTCTTCCAAATGTGTCCCTAAGCCTTCAGCTTTGTGGGGATCATGAAAGGCTTAATATGCAAAAGGACCTGTCATATGGGAAGATGTACATCTATGGCTTTTTTTTTTATGATAGTGTTGAAGACACTTTTACATGGAGGAGTTGAGTGTCACAACATTTAGCAAATCCTGTTCCATTCTACTTTCACAGACTATAAACAATGCTAGATTGAATACAGAAATATTTCCAGGTTTTCTTAAAAGAAATATACTCTCTACCACCACCCTCTACCACCTAGAGAATCTGAGGAATGACGCATCAGCAAAATTTCTACACTAGATATCCGGAGGGCAGGCTTTGGCCTATTCAAGAGACTATGAGACTGATTCGGAGGGTACCTTGGCAGACAGCTGTTAAAAACAAAGGGGTCCAGGAAGGATGGATATTCTTCAAGAAAGAAATCTTCAAGACATAAAAGCAGACTTCCCCTACTTGCCAAAAGACGAGCTGGTGGCAAAGAAAATCAGCCCTGGGCAGGGAGCTTCAAAGGAACTAAGGAAAAAAAAGAGGGTGTATCCCCTCTGGAAAGAGGGGCAGACTACTCAGGAAATGTTTAAGGATGTTGCTAGGTTACGTTAGAAGAAAATTGGAGAGGTGAAAGCCCAGTTAGAACTTAACCTGGCCACTTCGGTGAAGGATAATAAAAACTGTTTTTATAAATACATTAATGGCAAAAGGAGGGGCAAGGAGAACCTCCATTCTTTATTGGACACGGAGGGAAATATAGTTTCCAAAGATGAGGAAAGGCTGAGACACTTAACACCTTCTTTGCCTCAATTTTCAACCCTAAGATATGTTGTCCTAAGGACAACTGGCCTCCTGAGCTGGTTGATGGGGACAGGGAGCAGAATAGCCCTCCTGCAATCTAGGAGGAAGCAGTTAGTGACTTGCTGAGTCACTCAGATGTTCACAAGTCTATGGGACCACATAGGATCCATACAGGGGCACAGGGGGAGCTGGCAGATGAGTTTGTGAAGCCGCTCTCCATCATTTAACATCAGTCCTGGCTCACCAGGGAGGTTCCAGGTGACTGGAAGTTGGGCAATGTGACACCCATCTATAAGAAGGGTCAAAAGGAGGATCTGGGAAACTACAGGCCTGTCAGGCTGACCTTGGTGCCCAGCAAAGTTATGGAACAGATCAGCTTGAGTGCAATCACATGGCACCTACATGATGGCCAAGAGTCACATCCCGCCAGGATGGATTTATATGAGGAAGGTTCTGCCTGACCAACCTGATCTCCTTTTATGACCAGGTGACCCACCCTGGGGACGAGGGGAAAACTGTGATGTTGTCTACCTGGACTTCAGCAAAGCCTTTGACACCCTCTCCCACAGCACACTCTTGGAAGAGCTGGCAGCCCACGGCTTGGACAGGGCCAGCCTTTGCTGGGTTCAGAACTGACTGGGCAGCTGGGTCCAGAGAGTGGTGGTGAATGGTGTTGCTTCCAGTTGGCAGCCTGTCACCAGTGGTGTCCCCCAGGGATCAGTGTTGGTGCCAATCCTGTTAAATACCTCTACTGATGATCTGGATGAGGGGATTGAGTCCATCATCAGCAAATCTGCAGATGACACCAAGCTGGGAGCGAGTTTCCATCTGTTGCATGGTAGGAGGGCTCTGCAGAGGGACCTGGACAGGCTGGCTGGATGGGCTCATTCCAACAATACAAGATTTAAGTCCAAGTGCCAGCTCCTGTGTTTTGGCCACAACAACCCCCTGCAGTGCTACAGGCTGGGCACAGAGTGACTGGACAGTGGCCAGGCAGAAAGGGAGCTGGGGGTGCTGATTGACAGCGACTGAACATGAGGCAGCAGTGTGCCCACATGGTGAAGAAGACCAATGGCATCCTGGCCTGGATCAGCAATAGTGCAGCCAGAAGGACCAGGGAAATGATTTTTCCTGTGCACTTGGCACTGGTGAGGCTGCATCTTGGGTACTGTGTTCAGTTCTGGGCCCCTCAGTTTAGGAAGGATGTTGAGATGCTGGAGTAGGCCCAGAAAAGGGCAACAAGGATGTTGAAGAGTCTGGAACACAAGCCCTATGAAGACCTGCTGAGGGAGTTTAGCCTGGAAAAAAGGAGGCTCAGGGGAGACTTTATTGCTCTCTAAGCTACCTGAAAGGAAGATCAGTCTCTTCTCCCAGGCAACCAGCGAGAGGATAAGAGGACGCAGTCTTAAGCTGCAACAGAGATGGATTATGTTGGATATTAGGACCAAGTTCTTCACAGAAAGAGTGATTAAGCATTGGAATGGGCTGCCCAGGGAGGTGATAGAGTCACCATCCCTGGAGATGTTTAAAAAAAGACTGGATGTGGCACATAGTGTCATGGTCTGGTTGAGAAGGTGGTGTTAGGTCATAGGTAGGACCTTAAAAACTCAAAGATCTTTTCCAACCTAGTTGATTCTGTGATTCTGTGATTCTGTGTCTTGCAGGGAACTGATAGAAACAAGCAAAACTTCTACAAAAGGAAAGCTTATTTTAGGCAACCTACCATAGAAGAAATGCCACACTGCCTCAGAGCACAATCCATTTAATCATATGTTCTGTCTCTAACAGCACAAGAATAGAGATAAGGTAGGGTGTTTGCACATGGCTTCATTACAACTCTGCAAGGAAGTTCGTTCCCCTTGGAACCATTGAAAATATCCACAGTTGATGGATTAAAACCTAAGAGGACAAATCTTGGTAGACAATCTGTAATGCCTGTTAAATTAAGAGATCCGCTGCCTCTTTATGTATTTATTCTTGATTCAGCTTGAACTGGTGGGGATGAAGGGGACCATCTCCAGAATTCTCTTCCAGTTATGAGTCAGTGGTGAGAAGAAGAGAATTTTAGGCATGTTGATAGTTGCGGATATTCTTAGGATAAGTTCAATATTGCAAGTGCCAAGATTATTTCTTCACCAATACTGAAAACCTAAAGTGGTATTAAAGTGTTTTGTGAAATCATAACCTTTACACAATAGGTGACCCAAAACTGCTGGATCAGGAATAATTACTTGGTTAATGTTGCCAAGTAGATAACTTTGTTGGAGTTCTGGGTCAGATTGTGTCAGTGAAAGAATGGCACTGATCTTTAAAAGAAAAGAATGGCTTAAATTCTATTCTATTCTATTCTATTCTATTCTATTCTATTCTATTCTATTCTATTCTATTCCATTCCATTCCATTCCATGGACCTTACCTGTACTTCACAGTACATTGTTTTCTCATGACCCTGCCCAGTCATCCCATGTATGTATCTGAGCCTGGGTACTCCCACATGTGCACTGATGTTCCCACCAGGCCTTGGACGATCACTATCCCCATCCTCATGGGCCACCTGAAGGCTGTGTCTGACCATGGTGACTGTAAATACCCTGTTCTTGTTTGGGTTCTCCAGAACTCTGCACATCCTTAATGCCCCACTGTTGTAGAGATGAAGCTTTCTCAAGGTAGCAGCTGAGTGCTTCCCAGAACAAACACTTCTAGGTTGCACAGAAAATGGGATGTTCTAGATGTGATTGAGAGGCGCACAGAACTTAGTTCAAGATCTTTTATGAAAGACTTTGTAACACTGACCACCCTTTGTTTTCTCACTAAGCCGCAACAAACCAAATAAGTTTTTAGTCATATAGGAGTGTCTGTCCTTAAAGTCTAATCCACTCCCAACCGTTGAGTATAACTATGTGTTGTCCAGCCCACCTGTGGGCCCCGCATTGACCAGGGCATCCAGTGGGTGGATTTTCCCATCCAGGACAGTGGGTCTGAGGCAGAGGATGACCCAGAGGGTGGCAGTGCAGTTTAGCCCACATCCCACTGGGTGTCTCCTTGGGCAAAGATTCCTCCCCTTATTCCAGAGGCTTCTGTGGTCTTGAGTTGCTCATCGGATATTGCTTTCATGTTTATGTAGGAGGTTATTGTATATTCAATTAAGTTCTGGAAAGCTCTTTTTTATGGTTATGCCCATTGGTTTGTTTAAATTGACCCCTCCCCTGAGATCCCGTTATTGGGTACCTGTTACCCCGTGCCCTTTCCCTACTGGTTTATCCCCTTTGTTCCTCCCCTTTTGGTTGCCCCTTATAAGGCACTGTAGCTGCCACCCCTTGCTCTCTGCTACCTGCCTTTCCTGCCTGCCTGTTCTCCCGGACCCTGGGTCGGGGATTAAAGACTTGGATTGCTGCTGCAAGGAGCCCCTCCCTCCTTCTTTGTCTCTGCCTGTTGCAGCTGTAACATCCGAGTGCTGCCAGCTCCTCGAAGAGGCTCGGAGCAGATTGCTGGCTAGGGAGCTGACACTCGGCCGTCTAGCTGTCATTTGTGCCGCTGCCAGGACACTCGAAGCAGGGCACCTGCTTGGCCGGCGGGCGGTCAAGCGGTCAGCGCGACACTACGTGAAAAAGACAACGAGAAAATGAAGGGGAAGGGGTACAAATTGCACCAGGAGAGGTTTAATCTTGATATAAGAATTATTTTTTTTTTACAATGAGAACCATCCATCACTGAAAGAACTTCCCCAAGATGGTGGTAAACTTCCTGTGACTGGAGGTTCTCCAGATGTGATTGGATAGTGTGCTAGAAAATCTTATCTAAGTTCCCGTTCCCATGAAATATTGGATCAGATGATCTTTCTATTCCAACCTGAGCCATTCTATTATTCTGTGATTCTAAAATAACCTCCCAGACCTCCCACTTATCTAGGGCTTAGTGAATTGGATTTTCTACTAGGTTTCTACAGATTTTAAATGACTGATATAAAACGCTTTGAAATAACCGAAGAACCCTGTGATAAAACGACTTAGAAAATGTGTCATTAATTTTTTAGTGGATCTCTCTGCTAATACTAAAAAAAAATTTCAGACTGATATATATTTATCTTTAAACATATGAATGGTCTCCTTTGCTGAAATAACGATATTCCTCCCATTTGTTTAAATAGAACTGATACTTAAATGATACTATGTTTAAAGTCAAGCATATCAAAAAGTATTTGGAAATGTAGAGCCTGCATTTGGCTAGAGAAGATTTTCAGAAGCAATGATCATAATTGTTTTATTGAGGGATATTTCAAAGAAAAATATGTTTATGTTTTTCCTCCATTTTGATTATCCCAATTGGTCTCATAGTTGTGAGTTTCTACCTACTTAAACAATCAGGGCATTACTTTTTATTATGTACCTCTTTTTTCATTTAAGTATTAGATTTTACAACTTCGTCTTACGGTCTCCACGTGCACTCTTTCATACCCTCAACTAGCTAGACCTTGGCCAGAAATCATGTTCTTGATTGCCATTTTAGGCTAAATGTGCTGTGCTGGGGTGGTTGATTTCTTGTGAAACTAAGTGAATGGCAGGGTGTCGTGCCTGTACTCTGGTAGGCAGCTAAGTCTTATCCATGGATGTACCTGCTCCAAGTAGACTATTGTGCATGAGCCATAGTCTTTTTAGGTACATACCTGCCGCAACATGGATTTACCCAGAGCCACACTACCTTTGTGGTGCAATTGCTGGAGTTTAACCTCATCCTTGAGCCACAATTCCTTCTGGTGTGTGTTTGCTCCACCATGGCCTTGACCATGGCCACTGACCCTTCAAGGGTGTACCTCCTGTGTCATGGACTTATCCACAGGCACAGGCCATTCTAGGTGTTCCAGCACAGCTTCATGCAGTCACTGGCACTTCAGAGTGTAACTTGCAGCAAGAACTTATCCTTGGGCCACAATGCTTTCAGAGGCACACCTGCTGCAGCACAGACATAGCCATGGACACAGAGGCTGCTAGGTGCACCTGCTCATCCACAGCCACAGATGCCCCAGGGTGTCCTGCTCCTGTGTGCACTCATTCACAAGTTCACAGTCCCTTTGACTCAATTTCACACTGCAGTTCCACCCTGTCCAGTACAGCAGCATAGAAACAGCAGTGATTCCATGGCCATCTGCCAGCCCAGGCACATCTCCATGGCTGTTATCCAAGTGTTCTTGGCACAGCAGAGCACGGTGTTCAGCAGCACAGCAGTACCACAGTCACCAGTGAAAGCAGAAAGCAGCCTCTAACCAGCACTAGACTCATATACAGCAAGGGAACCAAGCCCCGTGGCAAACACAGGGACCTGCTGATTAACAGCTAAACAGTACCAATAGCAGCTGTGAATGCAGTATAGCACATTCCAGTCAAATCTGACATTATCTCAAACACTTCGAGCCCTATATTGGGTTGCAAAAAGGAATGTCTGGTATAACCCCAGTAGGCAAATAAACACTGCACATTTTCTTGCTCAGAAAACTCATATCTTGTGACAAAGACTGTTTAATAGGTAAAGTGGAAGGAATAAATTCATTGCTTCCCTGTGGCAGGCAGGTGTTCAGTTATCTTCAGGTAAACAAGTCTCTATACTGTGTACCAGTTAATTGGGAAGAAAGTCTGAACATCATTCCATCCTTCTTCCTCCACCCCTTTTTATTTCTGAGCACAGTGCCATACCGACTACCATATCCCTTGGGTCACTTGGGTTCAACTGTCCCAGCTGCGTTCCCTTCAAACTTCTTGCACACCACCTGACTACTTGCTGGAGTGGCAATATGAGAAACAGAAGAGGACTTGATGGTGTGTAAGCACTGTTCAGCAGTAAGTTAAACATTTTGGTCACAAATACAAAACACATACCCATACCACCTACAGTAAAAAAATTAGATTTACTTCAGCCAAACTCAGTGCAGAGTATTGGTCTCAATGGTTTGATAAAGAACTGGCCTGGCTGGTACCAGCATGCATATGGACCTCAGGTTTCTGCTTGCTGTCGGGAAATACCAACATACATAGAAATATACATATATGCAAATACATATGATTTAGACTTTTTTCTGTGTGCAAGGAACACCAAGAAGTTGAAATGTAAATTATAGGCTTTTTTCATCAACCAAAGAAAGAAAAATAAAATATAAAAAAAGACATAGGAACTAATTATCCAAAGTAATGTGTAATTACATTTCCACCGTTGGTTCTCATTATTGACCAGTACATCATAACTTCACAATAATGGAGTTAGTGAAACAATCTTCTAAAAATAGGCCTACATGGTTAAACAATATGCAGTTAGTTTTTCAGCTACCTAAAACTAGCATCTAAGCAGTTACACCTGGGGGCACTTACTGGTGTTTGACTGTGAAGTGCACAGAAAGATAGCATGAAATTAATTTAAAAGCAATTTAAATTTTACAAACAACTTCATATACCAGTGAGTGGTGCTCATGAGACACAAGCCATCGTATGGTATGCAATTCTCAAGGAAAGGATAATATCCAAGTGAATATATGTTATAACATCATTCTGTCTGCAGCAGCGTGGAAATAGTTTTATTCTGCTTGTCTAAATTTAAAGTTTATCTTATAGCATGAGCTGATAGCCAGAGATGTTCAAGATACAAAATAAAAAGCATACTTGAAGCTGTAAAACAGGTGAATAATAAACCCTGCCAAGTGATCTGAACTTATTTGCCAGAAGGTATGTGGGTTTTTTGGGTTTTTTAGTCAGGACTGCTGTTCTCAGAATTTGTTGTCACAGATTGTGTGCTGTATACAAATAAATTAATGATTTTCTTTAACTCCTCAAAAATATTGACAAATATTAATCAAAATATTACCAGAAAAAAGCCTTCTGAGACTTTTATATTATTTGTACAGCTTTTTAATGGTAAAATTACTGAATGGAAGAAATAGCAAAGAAAGTAATATCTGAGTATCTAAATGAAGACTAAGAGATACTCCTATTTCACAGGAGTAACTCACAGATTGTCACTGTAAAGTCGGCATTTACTGATAAGTTTCAGAGTGACTACAAAATTATAGTGTCTAGAATATCACTGGATAGTAATGTGGTTAAACCATGACAAGTGAAAAATGTAGACTTCAGTGCTGACCTTTGTAACAGTTGAAGGTACATCAGAATGTAGAAATTTGTACACCTTTTCCCCAAGAAAAGTAGCTTGCTCTATTGATGGATGAGCCTAGTCTCTGAGTCTGTCAAACCACTACTAAATTAATCAAGAATAGTATCTATTTTATAAATTTACCATCCTAAAAGTCATCTGGTTTGTAGACGCCAATTTACTCAGTGGACATTGTTCCTATGTTTTCAGCCAACAAAAAATCCCTGAGCTTTTCTATTCATTGCAATATATACAACCAAAATTAAATTTAGAAACTGTCCTTCTCTTTGGTGCAAAAAAGATGTGAAAGGTGAAAATGTATTTTTAGAACAACTTAAGAATGTATTCTAAAAAAATGTATGCCTGCCTTTATTTTATTTTCAACTTTGACTCTCTAAAAGTTATACCTTGAAGCCAAATGATATTTTTATCTTTGACTAGATCTCGGAATGTCATTTTAAAAGAGTGTATATGCAGATGTGGATACTGCCGTACTTCTGGAATCAGATGCAAAACTGAAACAAATGAAAAAAACAAGCTAGAGGAAAAACAAGCCTTTAGAAATCTAGTCACCCGTAAATGATCAGTGATTTTTATTGTCATTTTTATAAAATATTAGTAAAAGAAAAGATTCAGTATGTTGTTTTCACTGAAATAATTTAAATTATGCCTTTCCTCCAGTTTAAATGGTGCACTGATAGTAAACAGAGTGTTAAAAATAAGTCACAGGATTCTGAATGGGAGTTATTGCTGTTTGTGCAAACAAGAGATCCTTTAAAATGAAAAGTCTAAGAAGTACGGAGGTGCTGTTTATTCTGCATAGAAATGGTGGGTCACTGAAAAGACAAAATGAAGATCTATATATTTTAATAAGCTTGTGTAATCTCCAGGTAGGATTTACAATTCCTTTCAGCTCAGATGCAACCTTTTCAGTTGCAAGAGAAGCCAGTTACAGCCCAGGTCAAGTAGGGTGATGCAGACCGAGAGATCTCAGCTATCAGTACTCAAATGATGACTCAAATTTCTTTAGATCAATGCCCATCTATCTCTTAGAAAGCTGAGGGTCTTGGAATTATTTTTTTCTTTTTTTCTATTTTTCTGTAGTTCAACTGAATCCACAGCTTTTGTGCATTTTTATAAAAATGTAGGAGATGCTTGTGTTGCTAGCTAGCTGCTCTTGATTTATTAATTATCTTTAAAAGTTTGTTAAATAAAAGACTAGGTATGTTGTGAAAGAATCTAACTGCAAAATTCAAGGAATGTAATCAAAAGCTATTCATCCAGCCATTTATATCATGTTCAGCAATAAAATCAATTTTTATATATAACTTCCTCATTCTTATGTATTCTCAAGCCTTTTCTTCAAAGTCTTTTGGTACCAGACATAGAATCACGTACACTGTGCAGTGCTAAGGGTGAGACAGAACAAACAACCTGTAGGGAATCTGGGTATTGGGGATAATTTAAGTAATAAGATCAGAGCTTTTGCCTTGTTTGTTTCACCTGTTTACCCATGCACAACTGTCCCTATGTCCAAGAGGACTTGACATCCCTGCCCACCAGGAAGGTGGCCTGTGACATTGGGCAGAAAGTTGTTTCGGTTTCTGCTGTGTCTCTGTTCCCAGTCTCAGGCATTTGGGATCAAGGTCACTGGGCATGCCTGACATTCTTCTCCATAGAGGTCTGTGTGTTTTAGCATCTTTACTCACTTACAAGGTCTTTGCTGCAGCCAAGGTTCTTGCTGCAACCTTCTTCTTTCAAAACCCATTCTTCCTTTTGGAAACTCTTGGTTTTGGTGCTGTCTCCTCTTTCTGAAAGACTCCAAGCTGTCAGTTTTTGCATGTTTATGTACAGATGCACAAGGTGTCATCAGCTTACTAATTGGTGGTTCCGTCTTGTGTCTCTTTGTTATTTGGACAATTCAGGCCATGTAACTTTTGGTTAGCCAGGATGTTGTCAACATTTACAACAGGTCTGTATCACTGGCAGCTAGCAAGTGGAAGGTTTCTACATAATGGTTCAAAAGTTCAGTATTTGAAAGTCTCTCATACATACACCTAATTATTTTGCTACCTAATAACATTCATAACTGTTATGGTTTGAGCCTG
>WBMZ01000737.1:0-37804 GCA_013400975.1 Atrichornis clamosus | reverse complement strand
TCCCGCCGCGGATCAGGCGGCGCGGAGGCAGGAAGCGCGCGCCAGTCACATGGCCGCGCGCACCGCCGGCCCCAGCGCGGGGGGGCAGGAGCCGGATCCACCTGCGGGATGCGGCCGCTCCTGCCGGGAGCCGCAAAGCCGGGCCGAGCTCGCCCCTGCACGCCGGCAGCCCAGCGCGCCCGTGCCGGGAGCTCCCCCACGGGCGCTGGAATGGGAGCGGTCTCCGTCCACAGAGGAAGGAACGGGGAGCGGAGGGACCGGGCCCTGCCAACCGCCGGGTGACACTACCGAAAACATCGGACACGGCTCGGAAGTTTGCCGCTTCACACCAAGCTTCGGCCACAGTGTCCCCAACACTGCTGCCTCAGTGTAGTCTTGGGCCGAGCTTCACTTTGATATAGCCAGCAGCAGAAGAGCAGCGGAAAACAATGACCCTTCACTCACTCCTGCCCAACTTTGACCCTTAGTTACAGACAGCACTTTCAAAAGAGTGGTTTGCCCCACTCCCCACTAAGATAACCCCACCATCCCGTTTTTCCTGTAAATCGTAAACATTTCAGAATACCATGTTCTTCTGTATATGGTTAATAGGAGTCTTACCCTCTTCTTCATCCAATTTTATCATTCAAGCGTACTGCACATTTGGCTTCTCCTAAGCTATCTGGCTCTGCAACTCAATGGGTTACATTCAGCTATACCAAAACCCCAACAAACTACGCAAATGATTGCTGAAGCCTAAATTTGCTGTACAAATGCGAATAAGAAGTTGAGTCCCCACAGTATTTGTATTGCTAAGAACAAAAACATGATGCTGCCTACCAAGACAACAGAGCTGGAGATGTTCGCATTTTCATCACTTCCCAGTGTATCTTCCCCAAGAAAACATGCCCATCCAAACCTGTGTGCATAAAAATCAAAATGGACAGAGACCTGATTATGAAAAATCAACTAACAGGTAGACCTCTATCTCCCTGTTAACATCCCTGCCAAAGCAGCAAGCCATGCCCTACACTTTGGATAGCCTTTGCAGTCCAAAGGTAGATCAATAAACAGCTTCACTAAATCTGATTTAATTTCCTCTGCCATGGGACATGTTCTTCAAGTCTCCCAGAAATCCTCCAGGTTGAATTCTTTGTACATCACCCAAGCGAGACACAGAGCTGGGGAAGCAATATAAAGGAAAGGGCAGCCAAAGCTGGTTCTTACAAAGAAGGGGGCTATTTTTCTCAGTTACAACTGAGGGTTTGGTCTTTGTACAAAGTGACACATACATGTAACACTGTACAGAAAGACAAACACTGTGGTCCAGATTCTGGGACAAAGGCCAGATGTGTATTTTCATAACATGATTACACATCTACAGTAATTAACATAGGAGGCCATTCCGATCACTAGATGTAAGGCTATGTCAGCATTTGCTCAGTAAAACCCTGTTTGTATGAGCTTATAATTAAGCTGTAAAAGTCATGATGAAGCTGGGAAAGAGTGTGTTTAAAAGTTATTTTCCTTCTTTAAGGAAAAGAGATTTAAAGTATACCACTTGTGAAATCAGGAAGACCAAAAACTTTGTCTACAGGCATTTATTTCAATGAGTATTACTATAAGCACCTTGGTTTTCTCGGCCAAAATATCTCAAGCTTGTCCAAGAGCATTTTTGTAATAGGTACTGCAATTTTTCAAACTCAGTGGCACTTACACATCTTTCACTCCCCAAAATATTCTCTCAAAACACACTCATCCACACAGACACATCTAATAAAAATAAAGCCCAAAACCAACTCAGATACTGTGTACATGACACTATTCCCCAACATTTCACAGTGAGAAACACGATCAAGACCACAAGCACCACGCACGGGAATTACAAGTGAGTTACCAAATGGACCATCACAAGAGAGTTAGGATCAGCCGTGTAATTGTTTTTGCAAGGGTTCTTTGTCAGAGTGCTTTACGGTCAGAAGTTTGCCATTATGGATAATATATGAAATATGGAAAAACTGTTAAATAACAAACTTCTCCAAATCATTCTGTATTGTCCTGCTCCACACACGCAAAAATATCACGGACTTCTCTGCTACAAAGCCACAAATTGATAGCCACAGTTGAAGTGCAAGTCATTCTTTCAACAGCTGTGACAAACATGCTTCAATACAGAGGTCCAAAATGTTGAATCCAAAGGTCCAAAGCCAAAGGCTTTGCACATACAAAAGTGGAAGAACATAAAAGGACCTAGCTTAAAATTCTATTTTTAATCAAACATAACTAAACTATTTTTGGTAACATTCTAGCAGTATATCACACCAAAAAGAGAATTAAGAGAAAGTATTATTTATTCTCTAATTGATTTATAATTTAATTTGAATTGTTTTCCCTTACTTCAAGTTGGCTTATTTCACTATTGCATCTGATTGTAAGCCATACTTCCAGGCATGTCCAGCAATTTTGTTAGTATCACTCCATTACAGTAGTAATGTCATTTCTCATCCTAAAAGAATTAGCTTTCATATTATGAGATAGGGCAGACTTTAATATCCAGTTTAAACTTTTACTACACAACTAGGTGTTATTTTCAAGCTTTTGTACATGAAGGATAAGAAAAAAAGAGGGAGTTCTCAAATCATCAATAATTGGAGAAACTTCAACACAAGGAGAGCAGGTGTAAAACCACAACATGCAGATACACTTAAGTTTTAAGATTAAGAATACCTAGGATATGCTATTAAAATAAATAATTTTGTGGCATATTTAGGTCAGACTAATTTTTTTTAATATGTATTTCTAGTGCACTACATAAATGAAATAGTGAGCATGTCTACATTTACTTTTACAGTGATAAAGTTCCTAAAGCAAATGTCAATGGGAAAAAGGGGAAATATTCTTCTTGTTCTATAACATTCTGAATTTATGTCAGAAACTGACCTGATCCCTACCTGGTGTCATCTTTCATAAAAAATTAGAGACAACAAAAGTTGACTTTTATTCTTCTCCTTCCTAAAACTGCCTTTTACCCCTTTGGCCTGCAGCAAACCAATAACTCAGATGTTCTCTTGACTCACGGTCAATGTGTTAAACCCCCCTGAACAGAGGTTTCATTCCTCAAAAGCTGTTCACAAGGTATATGTTTCATATATAAGATGAATTATGTTCAAAAAGCTCAGACCATTCTCAAAGTATTTTGGAGGCATATAGTAGAGATTTTGGAGGCATATACCTACCTATCAGGGCTTGACATAAAAATGGTCAGGGTTGTAAATAATTCCTGCTGTCTTCAACATCACTGACATAACTCTGCATATATAAAAATAGATGTGTGATAAGAAGCAGCTCCATAATGAAGACCTAGAAATCACAGAGTTCAAGCTCATGAGAGGTCTTGTAGTACTTCCCTTAATAAGTCTTTGTAATAAAAGTTCTGGTTTTTTACCTAGAGAGCACTCCCTAATTATCAGGGGTGACAGGTACTTCCTCCACCTAAGTCCCAAGAAGGTGTTCTGATATAATAAATGATGCTGTGTATATGGTCACATTTTTATATATGCATAAAAGCTGTCACAGAGTCCCAGTATCACTTACTGGCCCAGTACCACTCACATTTTTACTGTCATACCTTTCCATCAGTTTTCGTTTTGTGATCAATATATAGCTATAATTTAAAAGAAATGCTTTATTTAAACCATTTCTCTGAATACAATTCCTGTTCTAGGAACACATCCTGGGAGTATTGGCTCATCTCCCAGTTTAGCCACAAAATATGTCACTCCACCAGGATGGAGGGGGGTGGGAATTGCTACTAAGCAAGAGTGAACTCCACAGAGCTGTTAGTTACAAAACTGAACATGAGAACTACTTATTTTAAAATGTCCCCATGGTAGAAATATGCTTGAAGCCTAATTCATTCATTTACATCTACGTCCAATACTCTCACCATGTTCTTAATTCCAAAAAGAACCTGCACTCTGTCAGGACCTAACATGGTTGCCAGTAGATTTTAGCAACATAGTGAACAATTTCACACAATATTCAAAATCAGAAAGGACTAGGGTTAGATCAGCTTGCCCTCTCTTGATTCCTGCCTAAGCTCGAGCCTCAAATACACTGGTAAATAAAATGCATGCACAATACACATTAATTTGAATGCTCATACTGTGCATATTTATCATAAACATACTTCTTTAATGAAGGGAAACCTTTTTAAAAATTGCAAATTATTTTCAGCTTGTTGCAGGTTATTTCAAATAAACCAGCAAATTAATTTCTAAGCTTCTGAGGGAAAAGAAATCACTATCAAGCAGCCAAAATCTTTTTTGTTCTATTTTTGTCTTACTGATTATAGAAGATGAAATTGTAATGGGTGGACCTCTCAAACTGCATTTCATACCAATAAAAAAAAGATGTGAGCTACCTTTACATATCAAAAGGAACATCCCATCAATATAACCTATTCCTAAGACATTTTTTTTCCCTGTAATTAGAGAAACTATTCTGACAAGAAGGTAAAAAAGGGGAGGGAAAAAACATAAATTCTGGCAACAGTGTTTCCTCTTTCCATTCTTCCTCCCCAACTGAAGATAAATAACCATCTGGATCATTGTACTGCCTTTGTGACAGGTGGTACTCAGTTATGTTTCTCATTTGATTGGAAAGCAGTAATGGCTCTTTAGCAGCTCTTTCTTTTGCTAATATAGTCTGCCTGAAATTATTTGACTCTAAGTTAATTCATCTGAAATATGGTCCAAAAAAGTTCAGTGCTGATTGGGATGTATTCTTCAATTACAACATAATCTCTTTCTTCTTATTGGCATCAGAACTGGAAAAAAAAGTACTCTAATAATTGTCTCACTAATATAACTTCTCACATTGTTCAGCCAAAAAAAAGTAATGCCAATGAAATATGGCTCTGTCCACAGCCCAATCCTACAACTCCTATGACACAGTGAAACAATCTGTGTTGGTAAAGAGCATCAAATATTTATTATTTTCATGATTTTCCCCAAAATGGATCCTCTACCTAAGGTCATGAATTATATGTTATTCTGTTTCTAAGATGGGCCTTTGATTTTTGCTATAAAGTCAATATTACAGAATACTATTTTAAAATATAAACTAAAATTTAAAAGTGTTAGAGACTCTTAAAAGAATACATGACATTAATCAATAGATCAGTTTGCTAACTATTAAGATAGCCACATTTTCTAGGCTTACTTTTCAAGTGAAAGAAATTCCTCAGACATATCGTCCATTTAATCCTACTTTATAAGTAAAATATGTTGAATCAGGCTCTGATTAGTCACCGATCAAATAATCCTTCACAAAGATTAAGCAATCTTAACTTAAAACCGGCAAGGGAGGGGCAATATACTGTTTCTTGCTCAGTTACTCTAACAGCAATGAAACATGTATCTCACAGATATAAGACAACATTTACCTAGATTGAGGTTTAAATCCTTGGATTTTGCTGCATGTCTTATTTCTAGGCCAAGAAGTCCTCTACTATCACGAACGTTTTTGTTATATGGGTAGGTACTGTGTTAATACTTCTCTTCCTCTACAGTACCTTCTAATTCTCTGCTTCTAATCCTTCTCTGCACCATCATCACGGCTTCTCTGAAATATTCCAATTTGTACCAGAACACCACAATATTACAAAACTTGGCCTAACACTGTAGATTGGGAAGCCAGACTATACACCTTTGACCTTTGGATCATCCCCTCTTTTCCACATCATGAAACATGATCGTTCCCTTAAGCATTGCTCAACAAGGAGAGTTCCTAACCAGGGCATCTACAGGGTCAGACGATGCTTATTGGGAGAGAAGGATAAGGCTAGCTGCAGTTTTATTTGTTTGCAATATTTGAAATTTGCAAACATATACTAAAGTAAATATTATGAAGTGCGTATGTTTACCTTCGCCTTTTAAATCCTAATCATATTCTTTGTCTGTCACTTGCCTTAGACTATAATCACTTCAGCAGGGGGTTTATCAGCCTCTATAACAGACCACACTGATCATGTGGCCTTACTGTGATTGAGCAAAAGGCACAAAAGTCCATACAGAAGCTTTCCCGTAGATATTCATGTAACTATAAAAATAACTATGCTTTCAGATGTGTACAATTTATAAACAGTAATATTTTGCACGTACACCTAAGACACCAAAGCTGTGTTAGTCCCAGAAAGAGAAGCACTAAGCTGTGTAATGCTCTACCCGTTTTTCTCTACAACTTGGGTAATATGCATTATCCCAACTGCTGGGATTTTCAGCCTTGTCTTGAATTGCAGGCAGCTGAGGGGTTTGTTTGCAACACCACTTTGGCTAAATCAATTACTCCTGGCAGAAAAAAACACACTCCTCCTCCTCAGGCTTTCAGAATACAAAGTTCATTCAACACACATCAAATCTAAATAGAGAAAAAGGAGAGAGGGAAAAAAACTTCACGGAAAATTATTTCTACATTACAATTTTGAAAACAAAGCTCCAAAAATTACAAATATTTCAATAAAAATCCCAGTCTAGACTGCACGTAAACCTGAAGTTTCTCAGTAAATCAAACCAGTGCTACAGGTAGTTTAGGGAGCTGGCAATCTAGCTTCCTCTCTACTCATCACCTTTGGTAGGAACCCAACCCTAGTATCATGGAGTTCACTTACCAGGTAAGATTATTTTCTCCTCTTCTGCAAGCATCTCTGATTTACCAAATAAAAGTGAATAAACACTAATTCTTACTGTACTTTCTAATCACACATTCATTACACCGTGAGCGGCCTTTTTGGCTTACACAAGATTTTTATAGCAAATACTTTAGAAATTATATCACATGACAATTGTTCATTGTAAGCATGTTTTACTATTTTCATAATTTGCAGCTCTTTACTAGATTTTCATAAAAACTACATCTGCATGTAATACATTACTGATAAAGATGACAGCATTGGCTTAAAAATGCTTCTTTTCTTCAAAATACCACATTTGTCAGTTTTACTGCTCTAACCATTACATACAGGAAAAACATTTGCTTTGTTAATTCTAATGTACTTGTGAAATAGAAATACATGCCCTTTTTATTCTTCTGCATGCTACATTTCCAGACAAAAAAATCTTACCTGAAAACCAGAATCCATGATCTTGACTAGCTTGCCATTTCACAAGACCATCACCTGGCATAAACTGGCAGAGCTCCAATACAGTCAAATGGGGTTTATGAGATGAAAACATATTCCTTATTGAAGCAGCCAGCTCAAATCAAAAGTAGGAATTTAAAAAGGAACTATTTGAAAAGAATAGTTACAAAGAAGTAAGTATTCTCTTTAAAGATAAATACCTCAAAGCTGAGCTTTTAAATTCACAAGGAGAACAAATTCATCCATGTTCCCCAAAAGGCAGGTAGTTAGGACACAGAAAGTGAAATCTTCAGTGCATTACTGGCCTCACGGAAGTCAATGATAACAATTCCTTGGTTTTGTAAGAATTTCACTTCATTAGAAAGATGCTTTAGGCCTGAAGGCTAGTAATCAGTGGTTCAAAACCTCACTGCAGACAGTTAGTGTGTAAGTGGTGCTCATCTCCAGTCAGTCAATTTTGGGACTGATCTTGTGTCTAATGCCTCAAGTGTCTAACGTTGATGACCCCATGATGGGACAAAATGAGCCCTCCTGAGGCCCGTGGAGAGACACCCAGCAGGGACAAATGGTTGATACACCAGGCAGCCGTTCACAAAGATCTCAACAAACTCAAGGAGTGGGCTGTCAGAAACCTCAAGAAGTTTAGCAAGAAGTGCAGAGTCCTGTACCTGGAATGGGTCAACTCTATGGGGTGAATTAGCAAGATGACAGCCAGCAAGTACAGGAATGTAATTATTCCCCTTAACATTCACAAAGCCACACAAGGCTCTGTTTGTGGGCCCCTAGTACACAAGGGAGGATCAAAAAACTGGAGTCTGATCAAATTATATACTTACAGTATTGACACCCTAAATTGCCAAGAGCGATCTAGATTTATTTTGTATTTTATATAGAAAAAAGGGCATTTCTAGTTCACATCTCCCTAAAGTAAACATTTAAAGTGAATCATGACCTAGGAGTAGGTCCAATTATTTCAAAAAGATTTCACACAAACTTCTCAGATACCAATAGCATATCTGACTCATCTAACACTGTCAGAGTAATCCCCTGCAAGCTGTCTTGCATTAGACATGAAAAAAGAGAGATTATTATTTGCAAAGTAAATAGCAGTATAATGTCTGAACTCCAGTTGTTATCGAATTTTGACCAAAGGTAAACACACCAACTACAGAACCGAACTCAAAACTTATGCTTGCGATAAGAAGCTTTAAGGTCAAATACAACTGTACTTTCCTCTTTGAGATGAAAAAAATATATATTAAAATTCCACTTAGAAACTGAAGAGTACTAACATGGAATAGTTTCAGTAGCTTTAAACACATAGATAAAATGGTTTGTATGAACTCTTACCAGAACAGTAGAGAACTCTTATCAGAGTTCTGAAAAATCTTATCTGCATGTCTATGGACTTCTAAGACAGTGAGTGTAGGGTTTCTATATCTTTTCTCTTTATAGGGTCTTTAACACAATTGATAGATTTTTTTTTAAAAAGACACAGAAGCCATTTAGTACGTGTAATCTCTTTACATTTCTGCTAATACCACATTATTTGTAGGTTTGTAACTGTAAGGATGCAGCTGCAAATCCACTCCTTAGCCATTTCATTGCAGCCAGCAATGCCATTATTAGTGCTCTCATCTGAGGAATCATTGCCTGTTCCTAAAAGTCGTGGCCAATGCATTGACAAGGTAAAATATTTTACCACCAGAATTCCTCTAATTCTCCTACTGCACACAGGAAAACACATTAGAGTGAAAGTATGAGGTTATCAGGACCACTTGAAGCATCAAACATAAATATCACACTGGGTGAACTGCACTGCTGGAAACGTGCCTTGAGGCATTGCCACATAATTTGACCTTGGCATCAGGCTACGTGTTTAGAAAACAGGGATGGACTGATTAAAACTTTAACCAAAATTATGACATAAACTGTGCTCAACATCTCAAACTTTAGACTGTGGGACACTATTGTCTAAACTGGCTAATGGAACAAAGCTCATTTCCCACGATTCCCACTTTGACACATCCATAACAAAACAAGACCCATTGTACCATTCCACCTCTAAAACCGACATTTTGCTTGAAGTTTGCTGCCTTCTGCTAGACCTAGTGAAAAGGCCACATGTTCAGCAGTATAGACATTTGTGCCTGCCACACTGAGAAGTGTTTTCTGTCCATACAGACTTATATTTCTCAGACCAAGCTACAACTACACAACTGGAATATGTTAAGTCACTTGAATTATATTCAGGGTTGCCAGTAGGTTAACCTGTGTAGGGGAAGAGAATTTTTTGCATGCCACTGCTCCTAGCATTGGAGATAATTTATATTTTACTATATTTCTGGTGTTATTTCAGAAAATATAACTATATTTCTATCACTGCAGTATACTCAACCATATCTGAGCCATGCCTAAATTACTAAGCTGGCAGTGGAACTGTGGTAGCACCAAGCACGCTGTCACTCCCTGGAGGAATTAGTAGCATTGGAAGTCTAACTCCCATTTGCCTCATAACTACTGTGACAGCCTAACAGATGTATGATATTCTGAGCATGAGTGAGGAGCAACTTGCTGTAAGATTTTCCATGATGCTTTATGTTTTGAGATCATTCAAAAGAAGCAAATAAAATGAAGATCATGCCAATGCATTTCCATATGATTCTGTAGGTCATCTTCAAAAACTTCAAAAATTACTTAAAGGAGTTTTAACAAATTCAACATGGAAACTTTGACATTCTCCGTGATGATAAAAATTACAAGGATGTGACAATATGTGATTAATATTGTCTTCAATAACAAATTCTGATTAAATAATTTAAACAGATTGTATATCAAAGGTAAATCTAGCCCAGGATACCCTTGTGAGCAATTGTCACAAGTTCTGTCATTTCTTTTAGTTCTTGCTCAAACCCTTGGGTGAGAAGAGTACATTTTCACCTTAGCTGATTGCTGCTCTTTGTCCAAATCACAAGGCTACCATCAATCAGTAAAGAATATAATTTAATGCCTAAAGGTAGTAAAAAACAATTTAATGGAAGACATCTTTTTCTTCCTTGTGAAGCGTCTGTAATAAATTGCCCATTTTCCAGGCAGAACTACTCAAGAATGACAACATATCACCAGGCTGGCTTAAATACATGAAAACCTTTCACACTGCAGAATAGTAAATAACTGCTTGGGGATATTAAATAGAAGGAAGATAATTAAGGTTTTCCAACTACTAATGAATTTGCTGTCAGGAAAGAAAGAACCAGTATCCAAATTTCTTCTGTAGAAAGAGCATGAAGATCCAAGACACAAGGGATATGGTCACCACCTATGGTCATTTAACACAATTATGATTACAGCACAAGAACAGCTTGTCTAAATTGGCAAAATGTATTTTGCACAGCCTTTGGTAACTGTGCAAAGCCACAAGCCTTAGGGCAAAGAGCTTTAGAGTCATGTTAAAATGCAATTCCACATTTTTCTGAAACTCCATATACTGGTGAATTATCTGAAACTTGACATTCAGAGCTACAAGAATATGTTGGTTTCATAACCACAGATGGAGGCCTGACAAGTTCAGAACACTTGACAAAAGGGTCCTTGCAGTAACTCTCATCTGCCATTGCATACAGTCAAGATTGTTTTAATAGTTATTTCTTTATATATATACACATATATATATATACAGTTTTTCTTTCATCACTGCAAATTGCAGTAAAAACATACAATCTTTGCAGTGTATGAATGCAAGACATAAGATTAACTGTTGTTCTTCCATGGCATTATTATGGGATGTTTTCAATAGAAAACATATTAGTCACTGGTTGTGCTTATGACATTTGCTAGCCAGTGGCCGGACATTGCAAAGGAGGTGGTCAATTTGCAGCAGGCCCGTTCCATACTGCTGAATATGGTGCAAAATTCTGAAATCTCACCTTCCCATCTCACCTTCCAATCTCACTTCCCAGAGCCAGTGAAAAAGTTAATGCAAACCCCAGAGTTGAAAGACCCTGCAGTAGATTGAAATTGATTTAAACTTCCCCGATAAAAATTAACCGAAGACATAGTAGAATTTTATAATTACAATTCCACTTTAAACAGCGCTTAAACATGAAGTTAAGGTTTTTCCCCTCAAAGTGTATGTAGATCATTATGAAAACTGTCCAGTCTTGCAGGTGATGCCAGACCTTGTCCAGCTGGCTCGGTTTCACTTAAATGGAAGAAGTCCTTACCTGCCTCAAAGTTGTGTGAAGAAGCAAGGCAGTGCAGCAGTATGCAGATGAAAAGTGGCAAAATGTAATGCCTTCTGTACCTAACAACCACCTGCCAGCTGTGAAGAGAAATAAGGGACTACTCCAATTAGTAATACACAGTTTGATTAGTAACTAAATAAATAGAGCATGCCACTTGTATACACAAATCAATGACTGCAGTAAGTTTGATCAAGTAAGAAACACTAAGATACTGATATTACCATGTGCCCTGTCACTCTTCAGACAGGATTAAAAGGCAAAGCCAGTTCTATGGGAAACTCAGAAATTATTTGGTGCACTGAGAATAAATAAGTTTGTGTGGCTGCAGTGTCATAGGGAAAGATGGAAAATAAGAAGAGGAATAGAAGTGATATCTATATCTATAATTAGCTTCATTTGCCTCATGTGTTTGCTGCATCTATGTCACAGGTTGAAGCAAGACTATCACACTATGCCTAAAACGGATGGGTCTCCCCAGAGTTTCACTTTTAAGCACATACTACAACTACATCTCCAGCCTTTCAGGTCAGAGCTGGGAGCCTTGCCCTCAGCACAGTGATTGAGGGCCATGTGCCAAATCCAGTCCTGACTTGAGCTCCAGTAAAAACTGTCAAACACAAAGTGCAACAGTCTAAGGTCAAGTCCCAGATGTTTTGTTCAAGTAAAGCATGGATGATCTTGACCTCCTAAGTAAACTGAATGTAACACTCATACCATGGGCTTGTCACAAAAACAGCATTCCTACTATAAAAGCAGGAACTCTTTTTTGGTTTTTTTCTTTTCTTAGGATGGTTAAAAGCCTTTGTTCAAACTGTACCTTTTGAGCAGGTAGGAGCTGGGTCTCAGATAACTTTAAATTGTACAAAATTTCCACAGAACCATGGGATATTGCAAAATATGAATTGTTGACCAGAAATAATTTTTAGAAACAACATCACAGTTGTTCAACAGTACTTAGAGCATTGGGCACTCACTCTGAACTAAACAAACTGAGAAATTTTATTTGAACTTCACACTGATATAGGACATCCAGAGGAACAGCTTGTTTTTAATATCTCGCACCTGCTTGAAACTAAGAATTCAGGTTAACAAATTAAAAAAAAAGTTAAAGTCAGTATCATGGCCAGAAGAATTCTTCAGCAATTCCAGAATGATCCCTTAGCAAAGCTTAAGATAAATTCCTCCTCAAAAATTGCTTGAAAGGCAACTTGTCTAATATATGTAATACCTGTTATAGGTTTGCATCTACAAAACCTTCCCAGTCATACAAAAACCCCTCTCATCTTGTTACCTTGTTGTTTGCATCCTCCTGAGTTAAAGACCTATTTTGGAATACCTTGTGCTGCCAGTGACATGGGCTTTAGTGCCACTCAGCGTTCAAATGACACAACTGCAGGGAGCTGCTCTACCAGGGCACCCAGTAGCATAGTACGTGGAGGAACGATGCTTTACTAATTTGTAGAGAATAGCTGGCTTTAGAAGAGAGCCTGATGTTGATCCTTCATTTGATCTCACCTTCAGCCTCAATACTTCTGTTTTGGAAAAGCATAAAAGCCACAATGGGGTTTTGGAAAAGCATAAAAACCACAATGGGGTTTTCATAGGAACTGGATGTTGAGCATGAACATACACTTGAACAGGTAAACTGTCACGGCCATAAAAAGTAAAAAAACCACCAACAGAGAGGGAGGAGGGGACAGTGAAAGAAGCTTGCAGGATATAGGAGACAAGACAAAGTGAGAGGAAGCAAGAAGAGACATTCAGCAAGCATGTGCAAGTGAGAGCAGGATGAAGTGAACACAGAGAAAGGGACAATGAAGAAACTATTGAGAGAAGTCAGGTAGGCTATCACTCCCTCGTGGACCACCTGGGCAAAACCTCATCTTCACCAAAATACAAATCTTAAACTTAGACTAAGGGATTGAAGCAACTCCATATAGTATATTCCTTTATTCTGTTTCTTTCTCCTTCCTGATTCATATTAATTATTTTTGGTGTGGATCTTTTGTTTTTAACCTAAAAAACCCCTCAGAAAATACACTTTTGAAACACCTTGCCAAAATAAGGGTTCTGCTATCAATATCCTTTCTAAGTGAAAGGCAAAGAAACAAGTTGCAGAGAACAAAAAATATAAGACATTATCAGTTCTATCGACAGTAATTTCCACAAAGAGAAATATCTTATCAGAACTTTCCAAAACATAAATTGAAGTTACAATCTGACAAAGCAAGATATCCCCCAGGCCAATAAATATCAGAAAATTAAAACCATAAACAGAAACTAAAATTGAGTAGGAGGTATTGCTTATTGTGAAAGAAAGACATTATTTGTCCACACAGAGTAAGATGAAACTAACAAATGTACTGAGAATCAGGCAAGCCAAGGTGATCATCAAATACCAGAAACTGAGACCACATTTTGCACTGGTATACGAAGACTGTCCATAGTGGGACACTGTCACACCCTGTCCTGCAGCCTCTCCTGACCTACACAATTACTAATGCTGACGAGTGGCGAAAGACTGAGAGCTGTATTCTGAAAACTGTTGTTTATAATACATGGAGACACCATTAGCACACACAACAGCTAGCATGCAACATCACAATAAAGACAATTCCTGTAGGAGATTAAGCCCTCTAAAAAATTACCAATCTCAGAAACACAGAAGAGCACAGAGTCCCCCTCGGCTGGCCTGAGGACATCACATGTCTAACAGAGGAGATGGGCTGCTGCAGTATGGCATCACAAAAGGGTGCTGAAGGAACACAAACTGTTTGAGGCTTCTATTCTCTTTTCTGCTTGAATTTATATAAAATCTCTAATGAATAGGAGTTAATTAGCTACACTTAAAACTGATATACAACTACAGCCATAGGGAATAAACAGGTTCACCAGCTGCTATATTACTCCAACTACACTGTAAATTGCTGCATGCTATTAACATGCTCTCCTGGCTTCAATAAAGAAAATCTTATTGAAATCAGTAGCACACATTTCCTATTTCAGTGAGACATTGCAAAATTAAAATGATATGTAGTAAAAACAATATGTGTGAGCCACCTGCTTACTGTATGATAGAATAGATTGGCATAGAATGACAGCTGCTGCACAGCCAACATTTCAGATACTGTACTACCTTGCCAACTGGACTTAAATTCACACACGATTTCCTTGACTAGCACTGAATGAATTTTTGCTGCTATAAATATGCATTGGCAATTGTGATGAATCATCCTGGATACTAAGGGTCACTGTTAATTCAAATACATCAATAACCATATCCAGCGCAAAAAGCCACCAGAACAAATATTGATGAGTTCAGACTGTTTTGATGACCTACATGTAAAGAACATGTCTTGACCCACAGGAAAGGTTAGCCAGCAATGAAGACAGCCCCTGCAGAGCTTGCTGGATACTCATGGCACAAAATGCTCAATGGTAAACCCAAAGAACTAATCAATCATTACATGCCTCCTCATGCTAGCTTGGAGTCCATGAGAGTTACCGTAGTCAAGACCTTACAGCCTTTTTCAGGTGCCTAGAGACACATTCAGGCAGCCTAAACTCCCTAATTTCTTACACCTACCCTAGCCTATTCTACATCTGCATTTTTTTTAGCAGGTCTTCTTTACCCCTGAGCTGGGCTTTCTGAATCCCTTTTCAGGCTCGTGTGGTTCTCAGCACTGCTCAGTCACAGGAGCTTGGTTAAAGGCAGGCTCCTTGATGTTTCTTCTAATTCCCATTTATTTCAATTAGAGCCATGTGTCTAATTATGTTTGCAGATCTTTTTTTGCTGGTTTTATATTAAGGGGATGCCTAGAAACAGTAAATGTTTCTTTTAATCTAACTTTCTATGCTGGCAGCTTATGTATCAAGTCAGTGCTGACAGGAGCTCTAAAAAGGAACCATTGCTTTATATTCCTCTGATAATAAAATCTTGTTTGCATATATAATAATAAATACTCTGGGTTGGAAGGGGAAATAATCTTATAAGGATGAATATGATTTAAAGTTCTTCAACAAGCAACAATAGCGTAGTGTTCATAAAAGGGCAGGTTTGGGGTAAAATCAGTAATCTATTTTAACCAATTCAAATGCCAATATCCCATCTGCTAAGTCTCTTTATTTTATATCAGTCTGCCATTTTTCTTAGTGGTAGCATCAATAAACATTGTTGGTAATCATCTGCTTGTGCTCTAATGTGGCATATTCAGTTTCATTGAACAAAGCCAGGCTGAAGATCCCCGAAGGAAAACAAAAGTGAGTTGTTTAGTTGTGATTCAGACCCGTGTCTCTGATTTAAGAATGACTCAAGTTGCATCATCACTAAACCTGAACACAAACAGTTTTTTTCATATACAAAGCTAAATGCTAATAGCAGCTGTTTTATTTATTCTGAAGAATTTTTCAATTACATGGGGGTTTTTCCTCATTTTGCCAAGTGCAGAATATTTCAAAAAAGCCATCAATTTGAGGAGTTCACTAAAAACAGTATTTGTATCTGATGATATGTAACAGGATTCCAGATGGAGAATACCACTGTGATTTACAAAAGGGCTTGTTTCTCTTTCCCCACTTTCAGATAGATTTGTAATGCACAGAGATTAAATGCTGGATAACTAAGTCTAGATACCCTTAGCTGATATTTGCCATAAAATTCCCAAATACGTCTAGCACACTCACAGTCTGAAGCCAGAGATAACCTAAAACACGATTACAAAGGCAGGTTTTCTTCTCTGGCATTGCAAAATTGCAGAAACAACAATTTAATTAGTCACGGCCATTCATAATTACTAAAGGCCTAATAATCAGTGGTGAAGGGAATTATAATAGGCCACTTACTCTGAGAAACTTGGAGATGATAAGCCCTGGCTTGCACAGTAACTTCAAAGCCTCACAGTTTTTGAGTTTCCATCAGGATTCTTGGGTTTCTAACAGGAACAAGTCAACAAGAAGCTTGTGTCCTTCAGCCTTAAAAGGCTTATCTGTAAGACAGGGAGGATCTAAAACTGTCCAGTTAAGAGATCAGCTTGATACACGGGTTGACATAAAGGTGGAAGCTGAAGTACCAACCCTCAGGAATCAGCTAAGTTTCTTGACATTTCTTGCGACTTCAAACAAACTATCTTCATTTAAAAAACCATTTCCAAAAAAATCTGCATTCCCCAATACGAAAATGTTCCATTACACATTGTTGTCAGGACAGGCAGTTTTTCTCATGGGTCACCAGCCCCTGAACAGCCCCACGCTCCTGGAGGTCCACTACAGACAGAGGTGGAAGACACAGAGCTCAGCAGCAGTGGGGACCTGGAGCTCCAGGGAGGCTGGAGCAGCCTGTAACCTGCTAGTCCTGCCATGAGGACAGACCCTGTAAAAGATAAGATTCTCATGCCTGTCAGCTAATATTGTACCCTGCCCTGGCATTGTAATGGAAACGGCTGTGCTTTCTGAAGGCATCATCTTTGACATGAGACATAAAACCACACATGTTTGTCATTTCTATATTTAACATACCAGTGTTGAGCTTGGGGAGGAAAGAGTAGCTTCTGCTACCATAGATCAGAAATGTCTTTTGAGAGGTGGCATACAAAATGATATCCTCAGAAAAGATGTTTAGTTATTAATGAAAAGTCTGATGTTAGCACTGGTCTCCCGAGGGAGTAGAACCCACTTTTCAAAAAAAAGAGTGCAAACGTACAAATATACTAAGCTCACATATTATATTCTTGTACACTTGTATGGTCACTGATGACAAAAAAAATCTATGGCCTCAGCAGAGAACCACTGTTAAGGTATCAAAATCACCTAAAAAATCTATTACACTTATTCTTCAAATAATATTATTTACTATAACATTTGTACTGTGAATGATACTTATATGTTAAACAAGCATCTTGTTGTCTAAGGTGCTTAGATTTTATGCACACATAAAAGTCAAAACAAATACCAACCACTGGAAAAAAACAAATTACTAGTAATTTTGTGGTCAAAACGTTCAAATATTGTTCATATTATGTAATTGATTCTGTAGGCATGGTTTGATCATATAAAACATAATAGATTATTTGGCGCACAGGCACTGGCAAGCCTGCTGCAGTCCCGGCTGGCCTACTGCCTGGGCTATACACTTGTTGTGTGAGAAGTAAATCCTGCTTTAAATGTTACGCGGGGCTGAGATTTACAATTCGGCAATGTCACCTCATTGATGTCCACACACAATGGCAGAGCTGTAGGAAATGTGGCAGCAGACAGAGCCAGCTCTGGCAGCAATCCCCGCTGGAGGGACCGCTGCCGCCCAGGGAGGCTCCAGGAGCCACCAAAGGGAATGGCAGTTCATGCCAGCAAAACAGCAGTAACACATTCTCCCCATCCCCTCCCTGGTGAAATGAATAGACCATTAGAAGCCAAAAAAAAAAAAATCTATATTAAGATACTGCTAATGTTCTAACAAAGTGACACAAACAAGTTACACCTCTAACAACTCACCTTCTTCCTACTCTAGGTATTTATAGCAATTTCTAAAACTTTACTGATATACCACAGTCTATTAATTGTGCTGTTCCCCCCATCCCTTGCCCCCCCTAAAAAAAGCTGGATAAACAAGGGACAAAGTGAAATTTTTAAAATAGAATTTCCTCGCCTCATTTTATTTAAGTTAGATATTTAGGACTGAGCTTATCAAGCCAACTGGTGGGCATCCTGCACATGGCATAGCACCTAGCACCAGCTTCCTGCGTGTGCTGAATCATGGCAACTGATTTTACAGGAGACAGTGGTACATTCACATACCACAGAGCAGAAACAAGCTTTTCATTATGACAGTCTCTTAAATAGGAAGTTGCTAATAAACTAAGTAAAAAAAAAAAAAAAATTGACTGATTATTAAATGACCTTAGAATAAAATGTGCTGTTACTATACTTGAGCTAGAACAGTACAAGTAAATATCTCTAAAAGAAAAAGCAAAGTCTTCTATGACAGAAACCAATTTGATATGGAAATGGGTCAACAGTTGCTTAAGATGTAGCACAGTTTTGATTTGATCTGCTATATTTGGACTCTGTAAGAGGCGCTTCCAGTAACATCGGTATTGCTTATACATGAGACTTTTGCATAATCACTGTATGAAGCATTAGAAATCTTCAAACTGAGAATGATTTTCAAAACGATTATATATATCTATGTTAATAATGTGGGTACAACAGTATTTGCTGAAGAAAAAGAACAACTGTTTTCGAAAACAATTAGGATTCATGATACATTGCTTGGCAGACTATTGTTAAAAAACCCACACTGTGCTTATCCAAAAGAAGACCAAATGCAGCCATGGGCACCAAGTTATGCTTAGCACTGAGCTCAGAATACACACTGGTCAAACAAGGAGAAATATAAAAATAATTGGATATACATTTGTGTTACAAATTAAATCCTGTTTTTGTAGCAAGCTGGTTTGTATATTGCTGCTTTTCAGACATGAGCACAGTTTGAGTTGTTCTTTTCTTAAGGAAACAACCGGATTCCATTTTAAGATTTTTCTTTCAAGGATATTGTATAACATTTTTTACTTCCACGTATCTCAGCTGTTAGGTTTTCAGTCCACCTCATTATTTCTACGGAGTCCCTAGTAATCTTTGTGTCACCAGAGGGATTAATCTAATTTCACTCCTGAAAACTATGAAAGACCATTTCACCATGCTTACCAGCATGTTAGGGAACCTTCCCCAGCCAGCAGGGAATGTTCCTTCTTTTTTCATGCTTGGCCTCCACTCGCACTTGGTACAGATACAACCGTGTTGGTTCGTCTTTGCCCTTGCACACTGACCTTGGGAAGAAGAACACAGACATGTAATATCTTCCTTTAAGGATGCTGTAACAGTGAATATAAGCATTCACATTCTGAAAGCAAAGTGCAGGCACTAATCAGCTATTGACTCCTGCAGAGTGATCGTATAAAGGAACTTAACCTTGGCCATAGATGAGCTCCCAGTAGCCCCCACAGCACAGAACCATGACTAGCTGCTGGGCATAGGCAACCTTAAAAACCAAAAATCACCATTTTCAATTGACCTCTGTGTGCTGTTTAACATTGAAAAAGGCCACATTCAGAAAATATTATAATAGGTCAAAACATTAACATATTGTCTCTGCAAAAACTTAAAACAAGTTGTTGTAGCCATAGTAAGCCAGAGGTTTGCTGAAATCTAGGGAAGTGGGAATGCTAGGTCTTCACACAGAAAACAAAATGAGACAAAAATGCACCAGGCTACATGTAATTAATAATAATGTCTCTAAAATCAACATGAACTATAATTACATGGGTTACTAACCTTTACAGCATCTGCATGAATACCCACTGGATTCCCCCATCTATTCTATGCCTTATATGCCAATAAAGATGATATTCTGAGAACAAAAGTCTCTACAATACATGTGTCCACCAGGGTACAGCCCACTCTGTTGAAGCATATTTTAACCTAATAATTCCTATAGCATATTGCAGTTATTAGACTCACTGCTATTAGTGAAAACCCAACAATTCCATCCTATGTCTGGCTCTGTAACAGATGTCATACATATTGTTTAACAAGTAGTTCATGTCTCTTGACACCATTTTACCACTTGTAAAATAAGAATGCTATGAGATCATTGAATGGTAGACATTATAGAAGTAGAAAACATTGACTATTATTTGTTGGTTTATTATTATTTAATGTAACATATGGATGCAAAATTCTGGCTTGTTTAACCAGGAAGACAGCCCTATATGTTTAAAATTAAATTAGCATAGAAAAAAATTAAGCAAACAGACTATCTCAAACAGGAAATGAAATAAACAGTATGGAGCTCTTTAAATACATAACAAGTAATCAGCAAAAGGGCTGTGAACGGAACCTGAGTGGGAAGCTTGTGACCAGTGAGGCTGATACTGCTGGAAGCCTGAATGAAAGTTAAAAGGCTCCATGACTAGGCCAGACTATACAGGCAATTAGAAGTGCTGAATGTTGCCAAGGCATCAGGCCAACAAGAATTACAACTCAACAAACTGAATGAAGGAGAGTGGGGGGAGAAAAAAAAAGAAAAAGGGAAAAAAAAGGAAAGGCTTTAATTAAATATTTGAGATCTCACAAGGGATGGGGAAAGTGCCAGGTAACTGGAAGATGGTTAACTAAACAGAGGGGGTCTGTTCACTCATTAATGCGTGGGGGAATTTACAAATGTAACTTCTACTGCCATTAATTGGGGCTACAGTAAATGAGTGATGCCAGTGTACACTAGTGGGCTCTTGTTACCAAGTCTGATCTTACCTGGTAAGGGTTCATTGAAGAGTTATGGAGTGATCTATGGATCTGAATGGAAAAGGTCACCAAGATGGAACTTCTTGAAATAAAAATTTCTGCTATTTAAGTGCAGGGTGATCCCAGAATAATGCGATATCTCCATAAGAACTTTTCCTAACAGTGTTTTTTCAGAATTGTGCAAACCTTCACTCTGCCTGGCACCTCAGAAATCCCAAAATAACCCTATGGGACATGTTAGATTCAAAGTGGATAAAATAACTTCATTTATGCATTTCCTTGTCAGAAGGGACACCAGCTGGGAGGATTCTATTGTGCCTGTGCTGAAATGAAACAGGGAAATGAAACCAGCAGGTCACTCACCCGTGAAGAAACAGTAAGAAAGAGAACAGAGGTACTTGTGAAAGGACCCAGCAGTGGCGAGGGTGGCGTAAGAACGGCAAGTGTACTATGTCACCAGTGGACCCAGTTTAGAAACTCTACAGATGCAATTACTTCAGGTATGATTATATACCTTTTTATGCAGCTCCAAATTCCATGGGTTTCACAACGTCTATCATATGTCAAATCTTAAATGTATGTTAGTTATAATATACCATTTTGCTATCCACTGTTCCTCCATTATATCTGAAGTTTGTTCAAAACAAAGTTTTAAGCTTCTTTGTTCCTAACACACTACAATGAAGACAGAAATTATTTACAGACTAAAAAGAGACTTGCATTTTTTTCAGTTACAATCAGAGAAATTTTGGAATATGTAAAATATCCTATATTTGCAGAGCCCATGATTGAAAAGCAGAAATAAAAGTTTTAGTAACTCTTTCAGGTACATAAAATGGAGAAATAGTGCTAGGAAGCTCATGTCAGGGTCTTGTGTTGATTGTCAATATTTCTACGTGAAAATGAGAAACCATCAGAGTTTCAGAGCATGGCATTTAAAGAAGGGCAGAATTCAGCCTCTGTTCCCCACATGACTATATATCATGAGATGGTTTAGAATAAGAAATCTATTAAAATAAAAACATATTTTAAAAGCTATATGCCTTCACCATCTTGAGGCCATGTAAAATCTCTTTAAAACTCAAAACTGCCCTCAGATGTTCAAGAACTTGATGTCTCAAGTGAAAAGTGTCCTTACAAGGATGTTTTAAAAGATTTAGTATTCTCAACTTTTACTAATGCTTTACCAGAAAAGCAGTCAGGCAGCCACCTCCATAAGTCCAATGTTCTTTAAACTTGGACTCCTATTTCATTATATGAATAAAACCATATACATTAAAGAGTAAAGGACAGCATTAGAACAATAAATTAAAATTATGACTGACCAACAGTAAATGAGAAAGTCATTAAAATATTTGCAGTGTTTGAAGACAAACTTCCTGTCACTTTCACAGTATTTACCTTATAAAAAGTAGCTGCCAGTAAATATTTGCTTTTTTTTCTCTTGCCTACCCTCATGGAAATACAGATATCTGTAAAGGACAGAACAGATCCACATCTACAATTGCTATAAAAGAGAGTTTATTCCAAAAGTACTTCCATTATGGCCATAACAGAATTAAATACTAGACAACCAATTCAGCTATTATTTTTTTATAGAACTTAAATGCTGACACAAGAGCCAGTCAATGTTACTAGCCAAATCTACTAAATTTCTCAAGATTAAGATGGGAAAAAATGGAAAATGTTCACATTAAGGTGGTGGGCTATAGTGTAGCTTAATTTATAATTTCCAGGCGTATAAGGCAAGCATAGACAGACCATATGTCTTTTCTTGGCCTTTAAATGCTCCTATTTTCCACTAGACTTGCCTTTTTCTCCATCTATTGGCAACCATACCATTTGCTTTTCAGGTGATTGGCTGTAATGAGCCAACTCCTGTTTCCATATGAATAACCACTTTTTTCCCCAATTACTTAAGCTGCCAGCAAGTCACTGGTGTCATGTTCTTTGATGCAAATCTGACTGTCAATAGAGAACAAGACTATATAAAGGGAGAATTTATGATGATACCCTTAGCTTAATATTTTTTGTAAATGTTATTCAGTTTCGCTTCCAAGGAACATGGGGAAGGCAGCAATGGTCCACAGTAAGAAGTAAGAATATCTTTAATTGGCTTTGTGCTCCACATGCCCTTGTAATCAGCCTTCCCATATGGTAATCTGAAATAAATTTATCAATCTCAATTTATGTATTTATGTCACTTTAAAAGGTCCATTTAATTCAATATAAAAATCTATAAAATGTCACATTTAATTTTAAAATTGTAATTAAAAAAGTTAGAACACTGAATACATAGTTTGATATTTACAATTTTTTTAAAATAAGCAGACACACAGAAAAGCATGGGAGAGAGGATTTTCTGAGGCGAATGAACACCAGTTATTAACAATACGAGAACTAAATATATAATTTTAACTTATTTTTTTGAAAGGTCATTTTTTATTAAATCATTCTTAAGTGGGCTTGGATATTTTTTCACTTAAAGGGAAACAGCTTACATTTTGCAAGCCAGGAGATCTTATTCTTAAAATGCACCATGGTAAGTGAGATCATGGGGTAAGGGGAAGATTCCTTGCTGGTGTTGAGACTCCTGATTGCAAGCACCATGTTTGACAGTAAGTAGGTACAGACAAAACTATTTACCATTTGCTATATTAAAATTCTCATACAAAACAATAACGGCAACGTTACCCAGTATTCAAAGTTTTGTCTATTTACTTCCTACCTTCGAACCTGTGTCATTCCAGGATGCTTCTCCAGATCTCTATCAAGTAGATTTTCCAAGTGTTGCTCATTTTTTCCAGGTGATTCCAGTTAAACACCATTTTAAGCCTCTGAGTAATTTTGTGAACATCCACTCCTGCAATATAGATACCAATAGCTAGCCTAACAAGTCAAATTCAGTACATGTTTAAAACTGCTATTGATCCTACATACCTCAGATTCAGTTCTGCATATTTCCAGGTGCTCTCAATCTGGACTTTACCTATGAACTAATTAGCTCCTGTAGGAAGGTCTTTTGTAACAGCAGGTGACCTTAACAACTACTGCTCTTCTGATGAAGGGGTTTCTGGATCCATTTTTTTATCATTGGAAATACAATAATAAATTATTTTTTACCTAAGATTGACAGCACTTTTCACAGAGCTGAGAAAAAACAAGAAGCCAGAAAAGGGGTGAGAGGTGAAAAGTGAAAATTTCTTTAACAGTCTGCTAAGAATTATGTCATTTTTGATGGTGCTCATTTACAAACAGGAAAGGTCCTAATCTCTGTAACCAAATAGAGAAAATACCTGTTAAACCTGAAATTCGTTAGTGAAATATATTTAATACCAAATGAAACAAAACAGTAATGTAAATTCAGTGAGCTTAAGTAACCTGCAAAAATGGAAATATCTTTTTTTAAGTTTAACGTTGTTTAACGACAACCTATAATTATTATTATCATCATCATTATTATTATCATTATTATTGGTCTAAAACCTGATCTTAGGAGCACACATAAAATCAGAGCAGCTTACAGGTTTCTCTGGTTACTCAAGGCCAGGATTGGATTTGACTCCATACCAATCAGAGTTTTCTCCCCACATGCTGAATAGCACATAAATAAAAAGACATGAATGTTGTAATTCATTAACTTTGCTACAGAATTTAACTATAATTTATACAAATAATTTTCTGCAGGTTTTTTCACCAATGCATTTTCAAAGGTGTTTTAAGATTACTGCCCATTATAAAGTATATATTCAAGTAAAGTTGGCTGCCACAAACTCTAAAGGGGCATTGCTGGTCAGGTACCAGATCAAGGGCATTTAGACCCTGGAAGGAACAAAGAGATGCCTGACTGGATTTCTCTAAGTTAAGGTACCTGCCTGCTCTCTAGTTGCCTAAATGCTTTCAAGTCTTTTAAATACTAATGGACTAATGCAAAGCACAGACTAGCTGATGCCTACATTTGAAATCTGCTCTCAAACCTCATTTGCAGATTGGCCAGATGGTCATTAGTGTGGAGGTGTTCTCCAGGCAGACTTGCTTTCAGGGCAGTGTTTTTTAAATTTTGGAGGGGGTTGGGGAATGAGAAAAGGAAGTATTTTTAGGGTGGGGGGGAGGGATTGATTTGTTTTCTTGTTTGGGGGGGAGAATTGTTGGGTTTTTCTTTTTCACTTAACATTTGTAACAGCTAGGAAAGGGTGAATAAAAGTTGAGCTACAACAGAATATTCTCTGGTTTGGTGTATTTAAGAAGGTGCTTGCAATTTAATCCAGAGAGACCAATAAACAGAAGACTAAAATAAAAAGGCAGAAGGCTGCAGTGTCAAAGTGCTGTTAAAGTACACGAGAAAAGCAATTCACTTGGGGTTCACTGTAACACTTCTAATAATGAGCTTCCCATATTTAGACACAAGAGATAGCAAATTCAAACCCCCTGGAAAGGATACAATACAGTTATACAACAACATAGCAAACTGTATTTGTTTTGTTATTACTACCTATGCACCCTATGGTTTCTTTAGGGAAGATGATATGATATCTTTATACTGTAGTGTGTAAAACAGCCTGAAATCTCTCTTTGACACCAGTAATGCACCAAAATCCTTCCTAAATATTGAAAGACCTCCAACTTGATGCTAAGCTTGATCTTACTCATCACTAAAAAAAATAAATGTTTTGTTACTGCATTTCTCTCTGAGAGGTTTTCAAAATCCTTCCAGTCAGTACATGAGATAGGATACATATTGTCGGGGATAAGTTGTTAAAGTGAATTTGAAATGTGCTTCTCAAAATATCGTTTACACATTTACCAGATGGTAAAATAAACATGTAAATTGTTATCGAGTATACACCAACTTTATACTACAATTTTACCCACTGTAGAAATGGTGTAAAAATGTTGAATATAGTGTTACTTGTTCATTTAATAGTTTATTAACATTTTAAATACATTTGTAGAATAGATTTACTTTCAAAGAAAAAAATTACTTACAAAAGCAGCATTTTAAGCCATTAATCAGGCCAAATGAATGTACTGACTTCTACATTTACCATTTACCTTATCAAAAATATGATTAGCATAATTATAGTTGGTTTCTATGTATTTGCATATGCATAGATGTTACATAGGATTTTTTAAGATAAATTTAAGTTGAATAAAGTGCTAAAAAAGGAATTTTAAGAAGTAGAATTATCAACATCTTAGTTAAATGGGGTGGGTTTTGGGGTTGTCCTGTGGAGAGCCAGGATTTGGATTCACTGGTCTTTGTGGGGCCCCTCCGACTGAGGATATTCTATGATTCTGTAATTCTTAAGTAGCTGCTATTAGACCAACAGGTCACTTTGTCACTGGAATTTACTCTTTCAAGAGCCATTATCCACATTCAGAAATATGAAGATCTGAATACTTTGTGTATGACAAAGTCGAAGGTGTGTGCTAACAAACCCTTGTGTCCAAAGAAGAGAGTAATATATGCATTTAGCAATATGCAGGAATTAAAATCCTCCAGCTCAAGAAGTTGTCTTTCTAAAATAAAAGGTCCCATGCATCTAATCACTGGTTAATAATCCTGGTAGAAGAAAACAGATGAAAGATTTTAATGGAAGACTGTTTCTTCTACTAGTTATGATTGGTCTCTCCTTTTGTAATTCTCTTTCTACCGACTCAGCACATTAATTACACTGTGCTATAGCATTTTCTTTCTCACCTTTCAGACTATGCCAGCTCCTTTTTTAAAAAAAAATTAATGTTTATTATTTTGCTGTGTTAGATTTAGGATCTTTCCTCATGTATGACAACATATATTTTGACTCAGCATATTTTCAATCTTAGGCCCCCACCAGACTCTGAACTATTTACTCCTGAGATATGAGCATATCACCTAGTCTTCAAAATATCTGAGGGCTTCTTTGGTCAATCCACAATAGGGGCTTGGATTCTCACACATTTTGTCTGAATTATTTTTTTCGGAGGCTTTTCACAGCATCTAAATGCAGTCTGACACCAGCCATGAAGCTCCTATTTACTATTACGTTGTGACTTCGCTGTCATATGTCCTCAGTAGTAAGGTGTTCTCACACAAATACAAAGATATATGATTCTCAAAAGTACTAGCACAGAGCTAAGTTAACTTTATTAATGAATTCTGGAGAAGGTTGTATATCCAACAAATATCCTCTATTAATAGGTGCCACAGCATAAACCCTTAACCAAAATTATCTTTAAATAATATCACCCCTATACAGGGAGCTAGCAGAAAAGTAATAGATAAATGGCTTTAACAAACCTGTCTGGTTTCTCTGACTCAGACTACAAAAGACTGTTAAGATTCAGAAGTCCTGCTGAAAAACAAAGTGTCAAAAGTTGCTCCACGCTCGGTGTTGTATCAGGGCTCCAGCAGGATTTTCTAGGGAAAACCAAAAAACAAACGAATTGCACGTGAGCACTTTTTAAACACCACCTGGGATTTGCTGCTTTCCAGAATCACAGGATCATCAAGGTTGGGAGAGACCTTCAAGATCATCTACTGCAACCACCAACCCAGCACCACCATAATCACCCCTAAACCATATCCCCAAGTGCCACATCCATACTCTCCTCTTGAACATTTCCACAAACAATTCCACCACCTCCCTGGGCAACTTATTCCAGTGCCTAACCTCTCTTTCAGAGAAAATTATTTTCCAGTATCTAATCTGAACTTCCCCCAGTGTAAATTAAGGCCATTTCCTCTCATCCTTTGGCTTGGACATGGTAGAAGAGACCAATGCCCACCTCACTACAACCTTGTTTCAGGCAGTTGTAGAGAGCAACCTACCTTTTGGATTGCACTCTGCAGCTGTGTTTTGCAAAAATAAACAGAAATGTTTGATGATACTGAAAATATTGCAATAATAAGGGTTTCATACAGGAATAAATGATAATTTAACTTAATTATATACCCCAAAATCTCTAGAAAGGTCTTGTTTATGAATCGTTAGACAGAAACATAAGTTCAAACTTGTAGAAAGTTGAAGTCTAAGTGGGACAGGGAGAAGATGGATATACACAGACAGGAGGTGTTCAATAGCACACAATTGCCAGTATACCTCTATTATGAGTCAAGAAAAATATGGAGAACCTTAAAAGTCTGACTATCAAAATCCCTCGTGCATTCAAGGCATGCATTTGCTTTGGTGTACACACAGGTACTATAGACTGAAACACTAAACATGAGAGGGAGCTGCCGAAGAAAGCGATGTCTTCAAAGCCTGAGCCATGGAGCACCAAACACCTCTGCCAACTAACTTCGAAGCAGAGCCTGAGCCAACACTTCTGTAAAGACAGGGTGAGCACTGAAAACTTGTAGCATATGCTGCTATTTACATAACTAATTGTAGCATGCACAGTCAAAAAACAGCCTCTAGCTTTAGCATATACATGCAAAATAATTGATTTTATTATGTACAGAAAATTAGAAGCTGTCAGAAACAAAGCCACTAGTAACAGCCGCGAGGAAGAATTTCGAAGATTCATCGCCTAGATTGCAGAGGCTAGTCTTCACACAGTTGTGAGGTTTACAGCTAGAATATAAATCTAGACAAGATTCAGTGACAGCTGATACCCTATCCAAGCTTTCGGTAAAACTGACATACACACACCGTAGACTGGTGGTGGAGACACTCAAGAAAATTGTTCCCAGTCTCAGACTAGCTGTGGTTTGTGATTGCAGGCATTGTAAAATGAGATGAAACTTTGCAAAGGATATTGCAAATATAATAATCTAATCTTACACAAAATAAAAAGGAAGAAAAATGTGGTGGCATGGAATAAAAGCACTAGCTGATTTGCTTCTAAATCTCTGAGGAAAAATACGAGAACACTAAGATGTGGAAAAATACAAAAGATAAAGCTGCATTACACTGCCTACTTTTCTCTGGGGAAAAAAAACCNAGCTGATTTGCTTCTAAATCTCTGAGGAAAAATACGAGAACACTAAGATGTGGAAAAATACAAAAGATAAAGCTGCATTACACTGCCTACTTTTCTCTGGGGAAAAAAAACCCAACCAAAACAAACAAAAAAATCCCATAAAATTCAGTATTTTGCAGGCAAAACTGTGTGTATGTGTAACACAAAAAATATGCCCATTAGTTATAGAATGTTCTTCTACTGTTCAGAAATAATATTATTTGAAAAAATATTTAATCCTATGGATTAAATCTATATTGGCTAGACATGACACACTTTTCCTGCAATTACAGAATGGACTAGAATTTGTTACAAGTTTAAAAATTTTTACCAAACAATAAATTTTAAGTGGGTTATTTTGATATCCTCTGGCCAGTAACCTTTTAGAAAACGGTGTTAAAATTCTTTTTTTTTTTATTTAAAAAGCTATAACAAATCAAAGTTAGATCAGCAGAGTCCCCATAAATTATAATGCAACACCTATAAAAATAGAAGTTCACCTGTTACTTGCTGCTAAAGAAAAAACTCAGAAAGGGACACTCTGGTTATACAACTCCAAATGCTAAAAATGTTTTACTTTGCAGATTCTTATAAAATATGTCATGTTAAATGTTTTATATGAGTTAAACCCTTTACAAGCACAAGAAAAAGTATGCAAATGTAAATTTAGAAGTTTGGGTAGAAAAGAAAACAGCTTTCCATGGATCTCATCCTCTTCACTAATCCTAAGGCTTTCCTTGTTTAAGCATCCTCCTCAGAAGGAGTTAAAAGAGAGAGCACTCGTCTCTCTACATGCTCAGGTTCTAAACACAACAAGCCATGGAAGAGTCCGTAAAGTGCCCCCCGGTAAGGAAAATGATGGTGGAGAGAAAGGCAGGAGCTGGAGCTCCTGGGAATCTTTGGAGACCTAGAGGGGAAGAGACCAGAGGCTACCTGCAGATTACTGGTGTACATGCATCAGCTTGGAGCTCTGCGGCTTCACCACCCAGGAATTCGGCAAGCACATGCATTATCCTCAACAACTCTTGGAGAGCAGGTTTCGGGTTATAGATAAGCCCATCTCCTACCTTCCCGTGAAAGGGAACACCAGCTTCCTGCTGTCCTGCCCTTGCACCCACCAGCCTGGCAGCCTTTCCCATAGCACCATAACCATCCAAGTGACTTCAGAGAGATGAACTGACAGCAAAACAACCCTCGTGAAAAGGGTTGAGTACACAGAACTACACTTGAAATCTCCTAGATTCTTATCCTGAGGCAACTGTAGATATTAAAACAAAGTCAAAATTAAATATAGCTACTCTTTAGCACATTGTGTATTTAGCACAGGCATTGCCCTTGTCCCTCTATACACCGGGAAATGTGACCACAGTGACAGAGCTGCATTTTAATTACCAAGGGGCAAAAACCCGCCCCAAAACCCACAACAGAGAGCACTGCTAAAGCAAAGCAGTCTTGGGCCCTGATCCTACAAAGACTTATGTGCACATATATGCTATAACTTTACACTGTTGCAGGACAATTATTTGTGTTGTTTCTCCAGCTGTTTGGAAGACAAACATGTATTTGGAAGATAAACATATACTGGTAATGGGCTACTTTGGGGTTTGGCCTTTCAGGTTACATCTGACTAACCAGCCTACTGACTAACCAGTATAGTCCTGAAGAAATCTCACATTCATGTGCTCTAAAAATCAATTTTAATGTTAATTTTTATAGGTCCATATTTTATTTTTGCCATTATGTTTCATATTACTTTAGTTTACATCTGCTTATACAAATGAATCGGTTTGTGATTTTAAAAAAACACAATTTAAAAATATTTTAATTTATATAATGATCAGAAATAAGTTACAAGTGAACAATATATGGAAACACAACAACTGAAATACTGAAATATTTTAAAATACAATATTAAATGTTAACATCAAAGGATTTTTTAGTACTTAACACAGAGGGAAGAAAAGGAGTTACACTATATAGCACTTCAAAGAAGGTGAAAAGGATTTGGGCATTACAAAATCCTAGACACTTATAAGAAGAATTGAAAGTATCTGGTTAACTTCTTTCCATTCAATTTCTGAACAATACTTTTCTATTAAAAGAATATAGCTGGCCTAAATATTGCCCCCCAAAAGGGGCAAATTCTTGTATTATATACACCAAGCAAACTGCTTTTGAATCAATTATTAAGACAATTAAATGATCAAAATCAACCTTGACAATAAGCAGAAAGGAAGCCTCAATTATTCTTATAATCTAAAGAGAGAGAAACAAAAATGTAAGTACAGTAAGATATCCATTGATGTTTTAATAATTATTTTAACATGGGAGAAGCAAATATGTATATCAAATTAATACTTGGCCCTATTCTTTCCATCAAACACCCCCTGCTTTTGATAGTATCTAAACCACAAGAGGAGACAATCAGATTGTTGCAATACAAAGCAGTACTGAACCGCTGAAGCCCTCTATACACCAGCTGAGGATTTAATCCTTGCTATTCTGACCCTAACTCTGCAACAAATGCCGGTCCTCAATGCATAACTGAAATAACTGCTTGATGATGTGCCCAAGAATAAACCGTAAAAAGTGTGAAAGTCATTTAGAACCACAAGCACTGGAGATTTTTCAGTGAGATTTTCATAATTTCTAAACGCGAGTGACTAAACCACTTGGGAATTTTTGAAAAATGTCCCTAGCCCTCATCACTTATACACAGTGAGTTCCATGGGAAAGTCAGGAACTGACAATAGAAAGCAAAAACTTTTACCTCTCCTTCAATACTTTGCATCTAATTCAAGTGAAATGTTCCTTCTCCTAATGCAAGACTAAACTGAACTACCAGGAGAGAGCTTACACAAGTTTAAAGTAACACCTATGAAAAAAACCCTCGTGTTTTAGAAGTATAGTGGTAAAGCAGTGGGAATGTGGGGAGAGGGGAGATGCCTCAGGGGTTTGCTGAGAGGGGATGCAGTGTGGGAAGAAGTTATTTCTCTGTGTTACTGCACCACAGATCTCAGTTAGTAACACGTAGGCACTGATCACAGGGAAGGAGGCAAGACAGGAGGTGCTCCTGCCAGGCCCTCGAGTGGACTTCCTGGACAATATGGGGTGAGCCCCAGCTTTCCCCAGGGCAGACAGCAGCCACCATATTTCCACAGTGTCTCCAGCTGGAGGTCTGGGAATAAAGGGTGGGAGAGCAACACCGATATTTTGAGGTGGAAGTTGAAAATGTGGCAGTCTAGCTGTAATCAACTACATATAGAAATGTCTCCCGCTCAGCAAACATTTCCACAAAGGGAAATAAGCTGTAATCAGGGTGTTTATCAATCACAAAAAACATTTGTTAGCTTACGTTTATGATTTCAGTTTAATTCTCAGTGGGTGGGTGTCTTCATCTAAACTAGGACACTTTTCAGCAGCATAAAATTTCTCTCAACTCAAAATATCCGTGTTGCTCTTTCACCCTTCTGTCCCAGACCATTATCTGCTTTCTGGATAAACAAAAGCAGCCAATGTGTAACTAAATATAGTTTAAGGAAGAAACTTACTTAAAAAATTGAATTCCATAGCATGGCCCAAAGAAATTAAGACATGACTTTTAGAAAGTTTAAATTATGTGTCAGTGCCGTCAGTTAAAAAAAAAAAATTAACCAAGTAAGCCAAAAAATTATATTTCAAATGACTGAAGTGGGAGCTTAAATGATGTGCTTTGGTAACTCATCAATGCAATGTTTCTGCTATATAAAAAAAAAAGCAAATTATTAAGTGTATCCTAAATCAGTCAGTCACTTCAAGGTACACGACTATCACAATTATTGAAAAAGGCCTTGATCCTGAAAACATTTATGTCTGTGAATTTTTAGACAAGTGAATAGTCTTTGTAGGACTGACCTCTTACTTTACGTTGTTCACACATATGAACTTGTATGCACGATCAGAGACTAAGGCAGAAATACACATTTACAAGCTATCAACATTTTACCTAAAATGTCTCTTAAAACAGATTCGCAGTCATTACCAGCTGTTTCTTATTTAAAGCTTAATATCAGTGTAATAATATAGGCAGTTTTACACAGAAGTAAAGTACCTGAAGTTTTCATCCTTTCTGCCTTTGGTTTCAAAAAATAAAAAACTTTTAAAAATAGATTGGCCTAAAAAGTCAACTTAAGACCAACCAGATAATTCATACTCATATCAACCCCTTAGAATTAGAAACACTCCAACTACGATAAATCACAGTGATAATATGAATAAAATGTCACAGGTTTTATTGTGTAATATATTTTATAAGGTCAAAAGTTACATCAAGTTAGCAATGGCAGCCTTGGATCCTAATGGATTAATAATTATTCTACACTTAAGAAGTAAAATATTAAATATGCTCAAAAATTCAAGAGTTATATCTCTATATATTTCAACCAATATGTGTTTTTTTCAGATATATATATTTGAACAAATGTGCAGCTTTCAAGGGATCATGCACTGAAATTGGTGATGCTTTTGTTTGGATTTCCAGATTAATATGCAGTCTGATAAAAGTATTAAATGTTACCACTAAGCTGTGCGGCTCTCTAGACCTACCACAAATATATTATCTGGAAAGAGCTGGGTACTGAACGCAAACAGTCTGCTGCCTTCCATCTACTTATCACTCTGCTGTTTCAATATTTTTTTCTTTGACTTTGCCCCCATATCTTAGCAAGTGACACATTCCCTACTGAAAGCCACATTCATGACAAGTTTTAATACTGAGAATGAAAACTTGTGTCCATTCTGTACAGAAGGTACCTGGAAAGCGTCCTTTCATGCAAAATCCTTTTTTTCTGCTTTTCCCAGCACACACACATTCTTTTTTTGTATCACAGAGATTTTAAAATTGTCCTATGCAATTTAAATAAGATTTCCAAAAACAGTAACCTTTTACAGGGAAAAATCAGAGCATTTCCAGTTGACAAAGTAATTTGCGAGGGACATGCAAAGCACCTGAAAAAACAGACTGCGAAGAAAACCATTTTAACTATAGCAACAGCACTCACTGCATAATGTTAAAAGGAAAATTATGCAATTAGGTCTCCTATCAGACTTATGAAAATTCAGATTCATGCCGTTTGGGGGAATAAAAAAGGAAAAATCATTGTTCACCACATCTCCCTTGAGCACTACCTAGGGGAGGGAAGTGATGACCAGACAGTGAAAATTAAGAAGAACGTGTCCCACCTTACGCCTATTCTGCCAATCTGTCGCAGTTGTTCTTCTAGCTCCATAGGTTTACATGATTTTTTTCCCTAATTTTTTTTTTCTGACAAGTAATACAAGACAGATTCTTGCCTTCTTAGGATCTTGCAATCTAGTTTAGACATAGCACGTCAAGTGGTGATGAAAGAAGGTTAGGGTGGGTTTGAAAAGATGAGGATTCCAACAGTAAACGATGCAGAGACATCAGTTTGGTAATGTACACATGTTTTGCATGATTCATTGGACCAAAATGGCCAAAGGAACTTAAAAAGCTGTCAAAGGCATCTTTACCTCTGACCTACCTAGTCATCCATCTGCTTCCTCATACTGTCAATCAAAACCCTCCCATCCTTATCACTATTCTATTACACACATTTTCCACAACCATTTCTCCTCCAGCTCTTAAAAAATATCTTAGCAAACATTTCAATCAGTCATTAAAAACCTTGTTAAAATATGCAATGTGTCATCAAATATGCATAGCGTACTCATGCAAAATCTGTAGAGCGTAAATCACTGTATTACATTTGATATAGTATTAATGTGAAACATCGTAGAAAGTATTACCAATACGAACTTTGAATTACTTTCTACAGATCGGAGCTTGGTTTTGTGTTATATTGAATAAAGCAAAGAAAGGGCCATTGAATAGATTATTTTACACAATAAATATATTAAAATCCATTCAGCATGCCTAGAATAATAATACAAATTATACTTCACGTAAAAGTCATGCAATTAGTTGCTGTTCTAACAAATTCATAAACAGAGGTTTGCTTCCACTAAACCGCACACACTGCAATTTATACACACTGGGTCAAACCTGCATATTCGGTCCTTGGTGAACACAAACACTTTAACGAGTTGGTAAACATATGTTTAGCAGATATACAGGTGCACCTCTAAAAATAATATTCTAAAAAATTATAATAGTAATAAAGTGACCTACCGACAGGAAATAGCCTTTTTAACTTCTGCAGCCCTTATCTCTTCCAGTCTCTCGCACAAATAGTTATGGAATTACCCTGTCGAAATAGTTATGGAATAACATCAACCACTCACGCACAGGAAAGAATTTGTTCAGACCTGTCACACGTTACGTATTTATTCCAGATCCTCTGGATAACCCCCGCTAAATAAAACCTGGAGAAACCTCCCCGAGGAGCGATCTGCCAGGGGTGACTGCCCGGCGGGCAGCAGCCCCGCCACGGCGGCTGCAGAGGGGAGGCGGGCGGGGAACGCCGCGGTGCCACGGGCCTCTCCGTTTGCCCACTCGGGGGGCAGCGCAGCAGGACCGGCAGTGGCGGGGGAAGAGGGGAACGGCTTCTGCTGGCCGAGAGCGGGGAAGGAGGGCCGGGAACATGCCATGGTTTATTTAGGGTGCGGGAACTCCCGGGGAGAGCGCCGGGACAGCCGCTCACCGCGCCGCTGAGGGGACAGCCGGGCCCCGCGGGAGGCGGAGAGGTGCTGGCCATGTGCGGGGGCACGCCTGTGGCGCCCCGGGCCCCGCCGCTCGGGAAGAGGCGGACGGGGAAGGGCGCGCATCGCCCGCGATGCTCCGAGGGGCGCTCCCGGGGGGCAGTGCCCCCACGGCCCCTCTCCGGGAGGGGGTCCTGGGGCAGCACCGTGAGCCCGACGGCACCGCGGGGCGGGCACCGCTCCCCGTCGCCCCCCGAGGCACCACGGGCACGGGTCGGCGACCACGCGGCCCCAGGCGGGCGGTGCGGGAAGCGGAGGCACTGGCTGCACAGGGGCCCTGCTCGGGGCCCGCGCCTTGGCGGGAGTGGGCGGAGGGGGACGCAATTGGGTTGCTCAGGTGTTCCCCGTCAACACCCCGGCAGGACAGAACCCGGCTGACGGCTCCGCACCGCGCTTACCCCACCGCGGCGTCAAGAGTAAACCCGGCCTGGTACCCCCAGCCCCTGCGGACTCGGTCCATGCAGGTGCTAAGTCGACGCCTCTCGCAGAGCCCACAGAGGGGTGTCTCTAAAGGGGGTAGAGCCCCGGGAAGGTCGCGGAGGGAGAGGCAGCGCTGTAGGAGTGGGGGCTCCGCTCCCGCGCCGTAGGGCAGGCTGCTCCCCCGAAAGGGCGCTCGCCTTGGGGGCACCGCGGGACTCCGCCAGCGCAGCCCCCGCCCTGGGAAGGCGAGGGGAGGCTGCGGGCGGGCAGTGCTGCGTCCCTCGCCTCTGCTCCGCCAGCAAAGACACCCCTCGCCCCGCGCCAGGCACCTCTACCGCCTGCAAGGTGCTGTCAGGGTTTTTAAGCGTCAAACACAGGGATAATTATAAACCTCTCAAAACCAACGGGGTTTCATCTCCCTTTTTCACCGACTGCAAACCTCCACGCTTGGGCACGCGGTGTAAGCACTCTCCCCTACGCTCTTCCACCTCTCTCCCACCCCCAGAAAAGGACGAACGCGGGGCAGGCGGACCAGCTCCATCAGGGAGAGAAGCGCCAGGACTCCCGCCCCAGAGCCTCGCAGCGGGCCGAGAGCGGGGCGAGCCCATCAGCCTCTTCCCCTTGGCCTCACCCCATCTCTCACTCGCAAAACGGCGAAGCGCTATTACCAACACCACGTTAACGTTTTGCCAGGTTTATTTTACTTGTTATACACAGACGATACAAACGGGCAAAAACCGAAACATTTCTCAATGGAGCATGTACTGGTATAAATTATTCAGTTCCACAGACGTAACAGAACAAATATAAAAATCACAACATTCGATTTACAGAAGAGTCAAAAATATACACACGTTTATGACCCTGAATTTCTATTAGGAAATTTCCCCGTCGAGATTAATCTAGACTTAATATTTCGCCTGATGCATATTTCAGTTCGTAATTGGTTTTTTTTTTCCATATAAAAATGCGTTAATTGTATAGATTTGCTACTCAAAATTCGAAGACTTACTATTCTGCTTCGCCGGGGGGGGAGTCCTGGAGGGATATTAGTTCCCCTTCAATAGTATAATAAGAGGTTTACAAGAAAGATCTCTCTTACTTTCGATGTGCATTTGATTCCCCAGGAAGTCAGATCTCGGTTAGCTACTTTATGAAAAAGTCAATTCCAAAACTAAATGCAGTAAAATATACAACTCACAACTCATCTTCACTGGACTACACTATGGTTACCAACAATTCAGTCGTCTATATCATTTTTTCTTTTTTTCTTTTTTTTTTTTTTTAGATTATTCATTACAAAGATTTACAGCAATATAAAGAAAGAGGGGGAAACTGCAAAGAAATTTGAAAATAGTTTGTCAGCATATTTGGCACCTGCGGGGACCAGTAATGGATTTGGCACTTGGGGGAAGGGGAGGTGGGATACCACAAAAATAATAATATTGCTGATCTCGGGCTATTCCTTTCAAAGAAAAATAAGAGGCAGTTAATTTTGGTTTTGGAAGGCGTTATGCTCCTTTAACCGACTTTCCTACGAGACGTATTTCTGTTCTTTTGAAGGGAAAGCTGAGCTGTTCCTCAGCTGTGTTAGCCCAGGGCACCGCGTAATTATTTCATGCGAAGAATTGGAGAGAAAGTGAGAAACCCATTACTCGCTGCTACAGCTATGGACCACTTACACTTCCAGAGGCATTTGGGAAGAGTGTTTACCTGGGGAGGTGCACGAGGAAGAGGGAGCAAAGTGCAGGAAAAGGGGTAAATAAATTTAAACAGGATCTAAGTTTTGTGACTTAACAATGAAAACAAAACAAAAAAATCCAAACAAATAATAAATAAACAGAACCAAAGAAAAGTAATCTGTTACAATAAAATAAATACTATGTACAGGCATTTCACAGGCTGTTTTCCCCACTATTACTGTTTCCCCTAGAATCCATCCGTGGTAAAAGGAAGGAAGCGCTGTACGGTTTGAGAGTCTAAAGCATCCTACTGATCAGTGGGTTTCGGTGCGGCAGTGACCCCCGCGCCCCCGGGGCTCCGCCGGGCCGGGCCGGGCGGGGCC